>PVIR01020119.1:0-31888 GCA_004026965.1 Petromus typicus
CTAAATTCACTCCTCAGCACAATTATTCCAAAAATTCACTCCTCAGCACTCCTTCACAATTATTCCAAGTCCTTCCAAGGTGCTTCTGAAGTATAACTTTAAGGAAATCATTTCCAATGGTGAAGAATACTAGATTAACATGAATCCTGCTTGTTTTGAATAAGTGTCTATCTAAATCCTCAAAGGACGAGGCAAGTTGAATGCATTCTGGAGTCATGTGGAGCTGATTCTTCCTCCTAACCCAGCTGCTTACTAGTTCTGGGGCTTTGGACATGTTCCCTGAGATGAGATGGTTGCATAAACCTCATCTATAAGGAAAGATGGAAAAACACCAGTGCAAATGTCAACTCTCCTTCATGTTTTCCTGGGTCTCTGGCTTTGGCAACATGTTCTTACTGCTGCTCTCATGAGAGTGGAAACTGTTCTCTAACTTTCTCTCTGACTGTTCTCTAAACTTTGGCACAGATGAGGCTGTGAGGGTGAAAGTCTACCAGTTTGGTGTCTAGGGTGGAAAGGTCTCGAATGAGTTGGCAATTTTTCTTAGAACCTGCCATTTCCATCCCTGAGAATCAGCCAGACATTAGATTCCTGGGGAATGAAATGCCACAAGGAGGAGAAATGAGGTGCTCTGGTTGCAGCCATATTACCCTCTTCAGTTGTCTCCTTGTCAACCATGAGGGAAACACACAATCAGAAGGAAATCAGCTAAGCCCAACTTAAATTGTTTATCAGCCCAATCACATTATTATCTCTAATAAGTTTTGGAGCTGCTTATTATCTAGTCATGGACAACTAGTACCCTCATAACAGGCAGGATGCCAGGATTCCCTGGCACTGATTATAAATTATCTGGGAAGCAATAGTCCTGTACATATGGATCGCTTGTGAGGTGGTGCAAGTTACACATAAATAACATATAGACATATATACATATGATATGAATCCACACCATGGAAGAAAAAAGGGACCCACAGTCTGATGGTTAGGCCTAGGGACAGATTCTACAGCAAGAAATTTCCCTTTATTTAAACTCTAGTTCAAGGCTCTGCACAGATCTGAAGACAAGACTTCCTGTCTCCTGTGTCTCCATCTCTCTTTGTTTAATCTCCCCTCTGAAGGGAGGCTGGACTCATACCTAGAAGCAGGTGGAAAGCAGTTATTTATCTTTTGAAACTTTTTAAAATTATTTGAGCTCAAGACAAAATATTGGTTTAAAGGGGTGCATTCCCTTACCTTTGACACAAATAGAAAATGGTTCAGCTCTCTTATCACTCAAGTCAGGGGAGTAATAAATCATGATGTTGGGAAATGGCTGCTCTGAACTGGCATGTTCTAGAGCTTAGATTTTTGAAGATATAGCATAAAAATATGTATAGTTTATTAGTATATTGATCACATATAGCAATAATTTTTTGATATGTCAGATTTTTACAACCAATTTTCCTTTTTAAATTTTCTGTTCCAGCCATGGGGATTGTACCCAGGGACTCACCTAAGCAAGAGCTCTATCACTGAGATCTATTCTAGCCCTTTTTAACTTTGGTTGGTTGGTTATGTATGTATGTATGTATTATTATTATTATTATTATTATTATTATTATTGAGACAGGGCCTCACTTTGTACTCCAGGCTGGCCCTGAACTCACTATATAGCCCAGGCAAGGCTGGAACTCATAGCAATCCTCCTGTCTCTGCCTCCTGAGTGTTGGGATGACAGGCGTGAGCTGCCATGTCCTGCATTGTTATGTGTAGTTACCGGGGATCAAACTCTGCCCTTGCAAAGGCAGGTGTCAGAACCACTGAGCTAAATCTCTGGCCCTTGTTCATTTATTTTTGAGACAGCCTTTTAGGAGTTGCCCAGGTTGGATTTAAATTTGCACTCCTCTTGCTTCAGTGTTGCGAATTTCTGGAATTAACAAGCCTCCCCCCACACACACCGCACCCAGACTCATTTTCATTTTATAAATCCGATTTCACTTGATCAGTGAGGTTTATGGTAGTCCTTTAGATTCTGCACCCAAAACAAGTCCTTTGCCCAAGTTCCAGCCGCACAGAACACAAGACCGGAAGTGCGATTTTCTCTGCCCAGATCCTCCAGGGCACACACAGCCGCAGCCTGGATTCAATTTTCCTATTTGTGTCCCAGAGAGAAAACATAGGAGATCGAAGCACGAGGACATCAACTGGCCCAACGAGGCCGATTCTGAGCTTCTTAACAGCCCAGGTGTTCTGTTTGTAGGGGAGGCTGCTGGCCTCCCCCTGGCACAGATGGGTCTCTGAGGTGCGGGAAGAGGAGGAGCTCCCCTGGCAGGAGACACACAACAGACAAAGGAGAGGCTGAGCAGCAGCTCAGCGCAGCCCGCAGGGGCACCTGAGTTGCACAGGAGCTCTTAATAGTTTTCTTTAATTTAAATTCCAGAAAATTTAAAATGACACTGTGCCTGCCAATGATGTAGGTTGGACATAGCTACTGTAGAGAACTGCTTCTCATTTCAAAGCTCAAGATACTTCTTAGCAAGACTAGAGACCAGAAGATTTAAATTATTATCATGTTGTTCCTGTCGGTGGATAATGCGAGATTCATAACTACACATGAACCTGTCTACAAGATGAAAGGGCAGATGTTCCCTGCATGCCAGGAAGAAACCCTGACTTTAAAGAGCTGCAGCAGAAGCCCTGAGTTCCCTCTTCAACGCAATAAAACCAATAAACAACAAAAATAAAATCAAATGACATCAAAACGCCTCAATCAACAGCCTGCCATTGTGGGCTCACTGAGCCCTGGGTTACATAGCGAGTACTCTCTCTGGACACGGGGCACAGTCGGAATCTCTGTCCAATCAGCGACTCTAGACTGAGAAGTTACCCAATCAGGAAGTCAGCAGGAGAAGAGGGGGCGGGCTTTCCCGTAGCTGAGCCCTTTACCCGGAGCGGTCGGATGTGGGATCCACAGCTCGGGACGCCCTTCTGGGCTCGAGAACTCCTGGGTCCGGAAGTGCAGCCCGTTTGCTCCGCGACCTGCCTGAGCTGGGAGATCCCTAGAGAGCATGTAGGACTCTCCGGAATCTAAGACACGGTGAGTGGAACGGGCGCAGTGTCCTGAAAACGGGAAAGAGGCTATTTGGAAAGAGCTCGAACCGGCTGTGCTGTGACCCGGGACTTCCCCATGAGCTGTGGCGAGAGCAGGTCGAGTCCTCCTCAGGGACATCTTGGCCTTCGGGTCCCTCTGATCTATGGAGTGGGATATGGCCGGCAGCTGAACTCTGCGATTTGTGTCCCATCCCTCTGGAACTCCTTGAACTCCTGTCCACAACCTTTACTGGTCAGCTCCGAGCCTGCAGCTCTGAGGCTTCTGAGTATCCAGACTCCGTGTGAGGGATTCCACTGGAGGGAAGTTAAAAGCTGTGCGGTCCCCAGTGACGTCTTGCCGTACAGGGTCGCCATTTACTACTGAGCTTTCTTCATGCACAGCAAGCAAGATGTCCAATCCAGAGCCCTGTGCACCCGGTTAGCCTTACTCCTCCTGGGTTTGGCGGTAACTTCCTAAAATCTCAGCTCCCTGCCTGCATTCCTAAAGGCCAACTTTCCCTGTCCACAGCATTATCAGCTATGTCTTTCCCATGAAACATTTCAAACAGACGAAGTATTTTGTCATTAATTTTCTTTAAATACTGGGCAGCACTTTTTCGGAATTGGATTTCTGTTTGTGAACATTTCAGAGGAGAGGAAAGTGGAATGACATCCCTTTTAAAACAACAACTAAAACCTTTTGTTTTTCTTATGCATAGACATCTTGGCAGAATGTCGTGGGTTGAATCCCACTCTTGGGGCTTTGTAGCGTGATGTCTTCTCAGCCTTCCACCTTCCCTTAGTCCCGGGTTTCAGAAGCACCCGACAGCCTGGCACTGGGTGTTGAGGTCAGGTGCCTGCTGCAGGAATGTCTCTGTTCTCCATGAGTGTCTGGTGTATATCAGCCCCAGGTCCTCTCCTCCTTCACAGCATTGCAAGGTGAGTGTGGAGCCTTCCCTAGGAGTCGCTGGATGTCCCAGGACTGCCAGAACTCTCCTGAGTCATCTTCTGTGATGCCTTCAGGTTACTTTTGTACCTTGGCTACTGAGAATAGTGCTACAGGAAATAGGCTGGTGCACTGTCTACTTGGCAAACTGATTTCAATTCCTTTGGATACATACCCCATAGTGTGACTGCTGGATCACATTCTGTCGTTGGTTTTTTTGCAGAGCTTTCCTATTTCTTTGTAAATGGTGGTACTAAATTTATATTCCAAGCAACAGTTGGGCAGGAGTACTCTGTCTTCAATGCCATTTGTTTGTTTGTTTGTTTATTTATTTATAGACAGGGTCTCACTGTGTAGTTCAGGTTGGTCCTGAACTCAGCCTCAAACTCGTCAATCCTGAGACAGGGTCTCACTTTGTAGTTCAGGTTGGTCCTGAACTCAGCCTCAAACTCAGCAATTGTGCCTCTGCCTCCCAAGTGCTGAGATTACAGGCATGAGTCACCACGCACCGGCATTGTGGTATGTGGTTACTGGGGATGGAACCCCAGCCCTTGCACTTGCAAGACAGACACCAGAACCACTGAGCTAAATCCCTGGCCCAGCTATTAGCTTTTTGATGATAGTCATTTTAAGATCGGTGCTCAGGCCTCAGGATGTCTGTCTGCTCTTGGAGATATTTGATCCCTAGTGCAGGTTTGTTTGAAACCAGACTGTGGAGTAGCCACTGGACAAAAATGCTTTAACCTTCATCTCAGATTATCCAGGAATTGGTGCTTTAAATATCCTCCTTTGCTCTACTACTGAGGATTGCAGCCTGTGGAAGTACTTGCACATCCACTGAAAATCTCTTGACTGTTTTTTGTATAGCGAGATTTGCATATACACAGTCCCTTTGCTCCCAGAACTTGAGGGCTTAGGAAGTGGTCCTCAAATGGCATATGCTAGGGTTTGGATACTAGTGCATGGACAAACTCCTTCCAGGGGGGTTATTGAACCATCTGAAAGTAGTGGTGTGATGGCCTGGGGGAAGGGGCTCAGCAAGGGACGAGCTCCCACTCAGTCTGCTGGACCTTTGAAATTTTCGCTCTCTAAACTCCCTGAATAAAGTTTCAACTGTCAGCAACAGTCGTTGGTACAACGTGCTTCCAAATCCTGTCCATGGAAAAACTGGGCCCTTGGGAATTGAACACATTCTCTCCCCCAGTACAGGATAATGAAGCACAGGAAGTTCTTGCTTGACCACAGGAAACCATATATCCAAATATGCTTCTCATTTCTTTCCCACTCATTTGATATGGCTGTTTTTTCTCCTTTTTTTTTTCAGTTTTTTAATAACACCTTACTTGAGATATATTACGAATGCACGAACATAGCTTGTCTTAATCTTTTTTAACTGCCCAATCTTGCTGTCTATCTCACATGTGCCTCAGCTTTTCCACTCATTGCATGTGGAAGTTTTCTCTGTTAGCCCAAAGTCTCTCACGTCATGTGTGACTTTTCTCTCAGAGACACTTGAAATGTTAGTAGATATTTATTCAGCGCACCATAGGTGTGGGAGAGTCAGAGTCAGTATCTCCAACGTTACATCCTGTTAACTCTTTCATGAGTGTGGAGAATTGAACCCAGGGCCTCATCCCTTCTTGAACAAGCACTGGAGCACAGCTGTGCCCCAGGCCACCATCTGCTTTTTTATTGTATTGTTTGGCCAATTCTTTTTTTTCTTTAGTTTTTTGAGACAAGGTCTCACTTTGTAGTTCAGGCTGGTCCTGAACTCAGTCTCAAACTCAGCAATCCCCCTGCCTCTGCCTGTCCTATGCTGGGATTACAGGCATGAGCCACCACACTCATGCCACTGTGGTATGTGGTTCTGATTGCTGGTGGGCATGAGTCTCCACACCTGAAATTGTTGTATGTGGTTACAGGGATCAAACCCTGGCCCTACGCTGCCAGGAACTACTGAGCTAAATCCCTGGCCCATAGTCAGTTCATCTTTTAATGTTATTCTTTACATGGTTAGATTTCTGTAGGCCTTGTTGAAACTCTTGACAAAATAAATAAATCATGTAACTGTAGAGATTTGCTTATGAATTTTGTTGTTGTCATAACTGGCCTTTATTACTGTGATAGTATAGTTTCATAGTATGTATTATTATCTGGTGATGGTAGCTACTCTTATTGTCTTATAATTCAAAAATTTCTTTATCAAATATCTTTGTACAAGCTATATTTATCTCTATTTTTAAAAAACTCCAAGATGAATTTTTAAATTTTTTGTTTTGTTTCCTTCTTCCACCAAAAATAAAGCACACAGTTTTGATGGAATAGTTTAGATTAATTTGAGAAAATGATCATCTTTGTAATGGTGAATTTTATCATCTATAAATATGATGTGTGAAATGGAGTCTTTTTGCAACTTTAAGTTTTTATTTTACCATAGATTCTAGATTCTACATATCTCCTTTTCAAATGTATTCCTGCGACATATCACATCATTCATGTGATGTTGTATTTATGTTCATTCATAATGTATGAATGAATGAATATAATGTAATGAATATAAATGTATTTATATTCATTCATATAAAACTTATGCTTAACTTTTTGTTAAATGGGGACTATAAAATCTGGAATGGACCCTAGAAACTGCCCTACACTTTATTATTTATCTCCTCCTGAATATACTTCTTTCCCCACTCCTGGAGTTTCATTTCTAGAATTAAAGCTGCTGTATCTTTGCATAGTTTTTATTTTAATGTGGCACAATTTATGAATATTTCCTTTTTAATGTTGTTTGTGTTACTTTTGAAAACAAATAACTACCTTATCATATTGCAACCTTTAAATGTTCTATAATTAGTTTTTATATTTCAATATTTATTACCTTGGAAAACAATTGATTATGTGGGAAAGGACACAAGTACATTTGTTGTCACATCGATGCCCATTGCTTGAACAGCTATCATTGGAAAGACTTTTCTATTACTTATCTGCGGTGAAATCTTTGTCATTTATAAATGTCTAAACGGCAAGAATTGTTTGAAGGTTTTGTCCTCAAGTTGACAGGTTTACTTGCTCGAGGGGTTGCATAGTTTTATCATGTAGTTGCAGTCTGAACAATAACATTTTGGTCAGTGATGCCTTTGTATGTGACAGGAGCTGAAACAGCTGAGGAGTGTAGGAGGCTCATTAGTGCACGTCACCTCCAGATCTGTGTGAGTACACTTTCTAATGTTCTCACGGTGATGGAATCACCCAGTAATGAGTTTTTCAAAGGCACTGCCATTGAGAAGTGAGGCATGACTTTGCATATACATGTATTCTTTCTAGTTATATGATATATAATTGTCCTTATAGATTTTTCCGGAGTTCTCTTTCATGATTGTTTTATTTTTATAGATAGATAGATAGATAGATAGATAGAATTTATTCAATGGACAGAAGAACCAATACAATATAAATCAATTTCAGTACTTCTTGAATACAATCTGTAACAATTTTCTACCAAAGAATAGCATTTCTAGCAGGCAATACTGTGAAAATTTAAGCTTTCGTTTTTAGAACAATTTGCAAGGGCTAGACATCATGAGAAATGTTGCATAAGCAATCCAACAGCGTCCTATTACTATTTTAAAAAGAACCAGCTCCTGGCGTTGCTGCTACTCTATTGTATATATCTCACAAGTTTTTGTTTCTTTGAAGGAAATAATGAGGATTAAAGCAAAAGCCTTCACATTGACCTACACACTCAGCACTTTATTTATTTATTTATTTTTATTTTGAGATAGAGCCTTGCTAAATTGCCCAGGCTCAATTTTCCTCTTTCCTTATTTACCAGAGAACTGAGATTACAGGATTATGCACCCCATTTCCTTTATCTATTCATCTGCTGATAGTCACCTCAGCTGCTTTCATACTTCAATGAATTAGAATCAGGTGAATATTCTATTTTAGATTGACAACTCGAGAGTTTTAGGGACATTTTGAAAGCAGGAGTCTAGTTAAGTGATCCTGTAGGAAAATGAGATCACCTTTTTGATGATACTGGTCTAGTTTCAAGGCTACTGAGAAAGGAGGAATAGATCCTAAAGCATGAGGTACACTAGGAAAGAAATAGGAGGTTACTACAGCCTACCCACACAGCTCTGATGGCACCTAACATAATATAACCTAAGGCCATCCTCTCAGATCATGAGTATTGATTTTTAATGTGGAAAAATGAAATCTGTGTTTTACGATGTCCAAAGACTAATTGTGAATTCCATCCAATGTTCAGCCCATTCTGCGCAAATCATAGAAGTTTTGGGTTTCTAGAGACCTTCCTATATCTTGTGCATGCTCACGATGAGTAGCATAAATGTATGATAGCTGTCAAGTTCTATCCAGGGTCAGTGCATCCACATGACAGCTGCTAGAGTGGAAATATTTTCCCACACTCTGGCATATGAGATGCTGAATGGAGAAAGTAATTCTCTCTGTACTGAAAGCCAAAGTAGTAGGGTAATAATGGTGATATTTTCGGTAGTATTGTAGATCAGGAGATAGCACTTATGAGTAAATTTATACATGTTGGTTGTGAACCTCAAATATATCCTGAAATTATTTTCTCCGGTTTTGAAAACTGTAATATCAGGGCCCCAAATGTACCATTTCAAATTTAAAATGCCATTAACTTTTAGAAAGTTTGATGAGGCCCCCCATGCTATCTTTTTTTTACCTATAAGGCCCTTTGTCTCACTAGAGAAAGCCATATGAGAAGATGCTTTTTAATTTGAGGTAACACCCTTTATTGATTTGTGCTATCTTTTTCCTCAGCAATTAAAGTTCTATTCAGAAAGTTCCTGCCTAATCCTGTGATTACAAGTGCTCCCCTGTATTATTTCCCAATAGTTTCAAAGTTTCTGTTTTATATCTAAGTTTTACATCTAAGTCTTTGATACATTTGATTTGATTTGGTACAGTATGAGTTTAATTTCATCCTTAAGTTGATTACTGTTTTTATCAGCACCATTTATTTATCCTTTTCTGCATATGTTTGCAGCCCCTTTGTAAAAATCAGATGACTGAAGATACATGAGATTATTTCTCTGTTTTCTTCTCTAATCTATTGATCTACATGTCCATTTTGTTCCAGTATCATGCTGGTCTTTTAAACGTACTTTATAGTATGCATTTTACTCAAGATTACTTTGACTATTCTGGGTCGCTTCCAATCTAATGTAGATATTAAGATTCTTTTTCCCAGTTTCTGTGAAGAGTGTTGGTATTTTAATAGAGATTGCACTTAACCTACATATTGCTTTCAGTAATATGGCCATTTTAACATTATTCTACTTATTCAGGGACATGAGATTTCTTTATAATTTCTGAGATCCTCTTCAATCCTTTTCATTAGAGTGCTATAGTTTTCTTTATAACAGTCATTACAAGTTCTGGTTAAAATGATTCAAAGGTATTTAATATAAATATACACAGTATAGTCACATCAATATTGTTTGATCATACAATATGTAGAGGCTATAAAATATTCTTATGTAAAAGTAATTTTTGCATATAGAAGATTTATAACTAAACACAATAGTTTTGCCTTTCTCAGTGCAAAGCCAGTTGTCTTAACTAGAAAATAAAAAAGAGTGAAGGTTCATTACTTGCAAAAGTAAGGAGACCACTGGGGACAAGTCGCAAAACTGTGTATCTCTTTGGAGAAGAACAAGAAGGAGATTGTATAGGAGAACTTATACATATTCATAGCCTTTATAAGGAGGTGCTAATGAGCAAAGAAGAATGAGTCAGTGATTTTGGCTGATTGGCTGTGGTTTTTTCTGGAGTGCCTTAATTGAATAAATAAAGCAATTTAAAGGGATATTAGCAGCAATTTAAAGAGGTAGCAATTTCTTTCCCCATAAGCACAGGCCTTTGCCCCTAAAAGTTTCTGCTTAGCAGCTAACAAATGAGGAAGAACATCACCTTGGAAATATCTTTTCCTGAATGTATTGTGTTGACCCCTCTGCATATCTCATGGGAAGAATTTTGAGGTAAAGGAAAGAGCATGCTGGAAGCATCCCATTCACAGAAGGTGGGGTTTGGAGAATTGTTTTCTCTTAAAGTGTATTTATTAGTATGATCAAGATCAGAAAGAAGTTTGATCTTGGATAACACAATACAAATCTTTTTATATGAGTCCCTCCATGAAATATTTTGACTTCTTTTTCCTGTCTTTACTGTGTTTCATTTTTCTGGCCAGAATCTGTCTCATTAATGCCTTATCAGCATTATGTCAAGTTTTAGCAGATGTTTCCAAATAGTTAATACTCATTGTTCAGCCAATTTTGTTATTGTTGTTATGTTTTATTTTATTTACTCTTCTGCAGAAACACCTCTTACTTTCCAAGTCCCATTTGTTAGCAACCAATACATATGGAATGTGCGCATCTTGTTTACTCTTAAAATCTGCTCCTCTTTGAAGTTGGTGGTGGTTGCAAAGGATTGTATTTCTGTAATAGAGACTACTCAGGGAATTCTTTGCTTGCTTTGGAGTAGTTATCTTTTCAAAGAACCAACTTTTTGATTCATTGATGCTTTGTATTCCTTTCGCTTCAATTTCATTACTTTCCACTCTAATCTCCAGAATTTCTTTCCTGCTATTAATTTCAGATTTTGATGGCTAATTTTCTAATATCTTGAAATGCAACAGGTTATTTATTTGAGAATGCTCCAGTTTTTGTTATTGTTTCTATGCTGCAGACTGAAAATTAGTCAGATTAGAAAAGTTCTGTCGCTACTGTAGAGATCTTTATTATTAGAAACTATTTCCCTGTGATGTTTCCTTGTGTTTCATTATATTTTGGAGTTTATATCTCTCTCCATCCTACTTACCATGTAATTTGATAGTCTTCTTAGAAGATGACATTCTTCTGGGTCTTGATCTCCAGCACCATACCAAGAGGAGAGAATGAACTCCAATAATGATCACACAAAGACAAATTAGATATTGACATTCAGTGAAAATCAACTAACATCAACAAATATGTGACCACTGGCAATAGTAACAAATCAGCAATACTAATATCATTCAAAATAAGTTAAATATTTATATAACATAAACACCAATAAAAGGTGCAGTTGTTCAACATTTACCCATGAAAGAGAGATCCACAGTAATAACGTAAACACAGAGACAAACCAAATGTTGACGTGTAACACATATTTACCAAATACAACAACTAGAGCTTTACTAAAATTAGAAAAGAATTCAGCAACAATGACAGACAGTTAACTAGTGTCTAAAAATTAATGAAGTGTAACACTAGTAATAATAAAAGGAGGGGGTGGGGAAAGGGAAAATGAAAAACAGTAAAACTTTTGAGAAAGAAAAAATTGAGAAGAATGTAAAGTGAAATAAAGAATAAAAAAAGTTAATGAAGTTAAATAAAAGTAATAGGGGAAAAAACAGGCAAAAAAAAAAAAAGACTAAAATATGGAGGAGAAAGAAAAAAAGAAGAAAAATCTCCAAGCAAAGTAAAAGAAATAAATCCACAAAGTTCCTTCATGTGATAAGGTGAGTGGTTTCTTTTTAGTCTGTACAGACTTGGAATTCATATATGGAAGAGGGATAGTGCATCACCAGTTGTGCTTATTCTGTTCTTACTGTGTGTGTGTGTGTGTGTGTGTGTGTGTGTGTGTCCTGTTGTCACTTCTGATCTCCACCTAGCTTTACCTGGGGCCTTGTGAGGTACCCTGTTGCTTGAGACCCCTCTGCACATCCCAGGATGAGGCAGCTGTCCACAGAGGTGTAGTTCTCATCACCTTGCAGAATGGTAGAGCAAATAGACCAATATAGGTAGTGCAGGAGTGTATTAAACAGTCCAGACTTAATGGCGGACATTTTGACCCACACATCCCAGAAATCCACATACAACTGGCCTGGTCTTTCACCATGGAACATGGGACCACAGTGACTTCGGCACTGCTTAAACTTGTCAGGAATCTATGCCTAACCATGGTAGGATGACCCCAGAAGCCTTGAAGTATAGTTGCTCTGTGACTTCTGATTCCTGAAGTAGCTCAGTGTTAAATAATTCACCCCTTCTCCAAATGGCTCCTGATATATTACTCTAAAGTGTTCCTGCTGCAGTGGATTTCTCCTCTAGCGCTAGCCTCCCATGTGAAAGTAGTTGCTTTCAGAGTAAAATCTCACAGTTTATAATACCAATGAGCTTTCTTAGGCTATCAGTCTGTTCTTTGTCCCTGGAGCACCCAACAGTCTTGGACTTACACTGTGTTTGTGGAGATGAATCTGCCTCATCAAGAGCCATGGTTCATGTTTACATTGCTTTGAGGTGTTTTGTTTCTTTGTTTTCATTATCTTCAGTATGTCATCTCTCATTTTCCTGTTAGCTCTTTCTCAATTCCTGGAGCTCTTCTTCCTCTTTTCTTCACCAAGTTGTTTTACTTGTGTCTGAATGTCTGGGCTGGGAGAGGATGTGATACGCTTCCAGCCTCTACTCTGTGATTTTCTTATCAGAAATTGGTTAAACTTTGGCCATATTTGTATTGTTACCACCCACCGTTATTTGACAGTCCACTTTTTACACAGATACCACAGCCGAGGAAACACTGATTCACCAGGTATATACCTTCTCTTCTTTTCTCTCTTCGTAGCATTGAGGCACTGAGTCATGTGAGAATGAAGTTTATTCCTTAATATAGCAGGTCTCTTTGCTGAGAATCCCCTTCAGAGGAGGAAATCTACCTTAAAGGGGTGTGGCCTAAATCCCACTCTGTTAGAGTTCTGACTTCTCAACCAATAGGGTTGAGATACTAATTTTTAACACAAAGATCCATCATCTGTCTTAGTTACCTTTCTTGTTACTGAGACAAAATAGCTAACACCCACAAATTAAAGGAGGAAAAGTTTATTTAGTTCATAATTTGTAGACGTTTCAGTCCATCGTCACCTGGTTCCAAGGCAGGGTGGCATGACAGAGGGGCATTGCAGAGGAGAAACAGTCCATGGCAGAAAGTAGCAAGCAACAGCAGCCTCTGTCTTTTATTCCTTCCAAGCTACTTGCTTCTTGGTTGGTGCCACCTATACCCAGGATGGACCTTTCCATTATCCACACTCAGAACTATCCAAAACCAGTCAGTGAGCTAATTGAGTAATCACACCCTTAATCCTAGTATCAGGTCCTTAATCTCAACATCACACCCTTAATCCTCACTCACATACCCTAAATCCACCCTCCCAAAAAAGCCCCACCTATGACTGGATGAGATTCTGGGGCACCAAGGTACAAGCACTAACACCACCCTTCATCTCTTTTAATCAGGACAGTTATCAAGGGCTACTATGAAATATGTCTGAGCAGTGGAGGTGGAGAGACTCTAGACCTTGCTGGGATTCCTGGGGTCTGGAATGAAGATCGGATGTCAGTCCCACTGTCTGTGTGTTTTCTTTTGTTCCTCTTTGAGTAGCAGTCAGTTTTACTGGGAAAGAAACTGATGATTCTGTATAGTTCTCAGATTTTATCTCTAATTCTCTTTGGAGCATTAGGTCTGAAAGAGGCTAAATCTCAGGATTTGGGGGAAATTCTGAGAAAATTGGTTCAGAAACCTGAAAAGACACTCTTTGCTGATAGCTCAATTTCCCATTTGGAGTCTTGGGTTCATACATACGGGGTTTGCCTTCACATCATGGCACCTTGTGCCAGACATTGTGCTAGTGGCCTGGGACAAGGGCTTCAGTGACAAGTTGAGGACAATCATAAAGCAAAAAGCAGATCTGTTGCAGATTAAGTTGGCCATGAGTTAATATCTTAACCAAAGAATTTCAGTTTAGAATGGAGTAAACCAGTGAATTTGTCTTGTATCCTGAATAGTTCATAAATAAGAGGGGGCTCAATGTATCTCTTCAGGTGGGGTTATGTTAGACAGGTGAATTTTACCTCCGGCTCCTTGACAGCTGACCGACTTGTGACAACAGATGAGGAGGATATGTTCTTGCATGTGTAGAAGGGAGCCGAGCTTCAATGATGATATGAGAGATAAGACACTCCATAAACTAAGCATGGTAGTAAACACCTGTTATCCCAGGAGGATCACATATTTGAGGCCAGCCTGAGAAACTTAAGTGAGAACTTTTCTTGAAAAAGAAATGTTGGGGATGTGGCACAGTAGTGGAGCAACTAGACCTTCAACACTATTTCTCTCTCAATCTTGATGATAGAGATAGACAGACAGATAGATAGATAGATGGATGGATAGATAGATCCCATTTTCAATGAAGAATAGTAACCCAATTTAAAAAATACAAAATTTATGAAAATGTTTCATAAACAAAATGAGAGTGATAATTTCATACTTTGGCACCCAGTAAATTACAAAATAATTGGTTTTAGTGTGTGACTATCATTTTGAAAAATGATGATTCCTAATATTGTCTCTGCCTACAATCAGCAGAATTATAGAACTTTTATGCATGCTTGCGAATAATATAAATGATCAAAGACCTTTCTTTGAAGGACACTTAAGGAATATTTTTGAAGATGCATTTATCTCAATCACCCAGGTGATAGGATTATAGCTATGCACCACCACACCAAGCTGAGAAGGATCTTAAATATTTCTGGGCAGATTTTCTGAGCCAGAAATGATTCCTCCACCTCTCTGCCCTGTTTTGCTTAGCTTTGTTATCTTTCTGACAGTATTCTGGAAATCACCCCTATGTTGCATCTGAGACTCCAGTACAACAATAAATAATACATTCTTTATTGAGGAGATGATGAGGAGTGGGAATGAGGAAGGTTTTCATAGTAAAAGAGACTAATATTCTCCTGAAGAGTTTCTAAAAATAAAGCCTAGGAGAACTTTCCACCCTTGCATTTGGGTCATGTAAGACAGAAAATGTCACATTAATATGAATGTGAAATTGGGAGCAGAAGAGCGAGGTCCTTATTGCCCTTCATTAGACCACCCCCTTTCCAGTGGACTGACTTTTAGTTAAGGGGATCAGATGAGGAGAAATCCCTGGAAAAGGAAAGTAGGACACTCACTTTCAATTCTAATGAAATCTGCATCCTAAGGCAAAGTATGGACTTGAGCTTCTTTCTTTCTTTCCTTCCTTCCTTCCTTCCTTCCTTCCTTCCTTCCTTCCTTCTTTCTTTCTTTCTTTCTTTCTTTCTTTCTTTCTCTCTCTCTCTCTCTTTCTTTCTTTCTTTCTTTCTTTCTTTCTTTCTTTCGTTCTTTCTTTCTTTCTTTCTTTCTCTTTCTTTTTTAAAGTTTTTGAGACAGGCTTTCGCTTTGTAGTTCATGCTGATCCTGAACCCAGTCTCGAACTCAGCAGTCCTGCTGCCTCTGCCTCCCGAGTGCTGGGATTACAGGCGTGAGCCACCACACCTGGCATTGTGGTATATGATTACCCAGGATTGATCCTGGGACCTTGCACTTGCAAGGCAGGTGCCAGAACCACTGAACTAAATCTCCAGCCCTTGGGCTTTTTATATAGAAGGTTAAGGGGTAAAAGGAATTGGGGATACAGAGTGGTGTATCTTGATAA
This sequence comes from Petromus typicus, assembly GCA_004026965.1. Classification (NCBI taxonomy): domain Eukaryota; kingdom Metazoa; phylum Chordata; class Mammalia; order Rodentia; family Petromuridae; genus Petromus; species Petromus typicus. The sequence continues at coordinate 15,567 of PVIR01020119.1, forward strand.
GGGTTCATCTGGACAGTGAAGATGAAAAATGGCTTATAGTCCTGGGAGGTTTTTGTTTTTTCTTTTTTTTTGTTTTTTGTTTTTTTTATCATGGTAGTGGCAATCACCTGGAACGTTATTCCAGTTTACTCTTGAACACTGGCTGAACAGCGGTTGAGGGAATGACTTACAAATACGAGTTAAATATAGACTAGGAGACTTTGTTTGTGGTGCAAGAACAAATTGCAAGACTACATTTTGATTGCAGCCCAAGCAAAATGAAAATTAAAAAGAAATTAGGCTCAAATACAGAAACCATAATTGCTAGATCAGGTAAGCTTCGACTCTTTCAAAGTGAGGAAGGACAAGGAGCGGGGTTTCACTTTCCCTGGGGCAGCAATCAAGAATGGTAGACTAGCTAAGTTATTTGGAATGCATCAGGGTGGATGATATTCTTTGAAGCTTTTATTTCATCCAGAAGAACAAAGTCTGGCTCAGAAGGGGAAAACTCCAGAAAGAGAAAAATCAGAAAAAAGTAGTATCTTCCGTTTTGCCCCAAGGGGGCAGAACAGTAGCTAATTTACACCAGGCTTGTAAGGGGGAAGGGAAGGGGTTTTCTGTAGCTTCCAGGGGTTTAGAGTTTCTGAAATTCACAGAGGACTTGGGAACTAAGGTTGAGTTTATTCTTACTTCATTATAGAGGCTGAGGAGCCAGGAAGGAAAATGAGAGATGAGATTCTCTTGGAGGCCACTGGTGAGATTAACGGGATGAGGGTCTTCGGATCGTTTCTGGTGAGTCTTTGTTTTTGAGACAGCATCTCACTTTGTAGTTCAGGCTGGCCCTGAGCTCACTATGTAAGCTAGGCTAGTTTCAAACTCCTGACTCTGTCTCCCAAGTGCTGGGATTATAGTTGTGAGCCACCACACCTGACATTGTTTTATATGGTTACCAGGTATTAAACTTGGAACCTTGTATTTGCCAGGCAGACACTGGAACTACTGAGCTAAATTCTCAGCCTCCTTGGGTGAGTCTTCTATATATGCTTCCTCTACAAGGAGCTGTCTATAAAGTGAGTACAGTTGGAATTTGCAAGAGAAAATAAGACTTCTGATGCTGAGCGGAGGAGCACATTGGAGCAGACTCATGCTCTCTGTGGGTTGTCAATCGGCATAACAATCAGCACAGATCCCAATACCCAGAGGACCACACATTACATTTGGAAAAGTTCAGCTAACTCCTGATGTGCTGTGTCAAAGGCTGTTTATCAAACCATAGACTAAGTGCAGGCCCAACAAGTACATTTCTCGCAATCTTGGGAGAAACTATTTGAACTTCCCAGTTGTGGGGGCCTGTGTGCTGCACAGTATAGATCTACATCAAGACCCACCAGGAAGCCCTGTGTCTTTCTTGCTGAGGGCTGGCTTGTCCTCGCACCTTGGTCTGCTTTCTGGGATCTATCTATAAATGAAGCATTACCTCAGAGTTCTTAGGAGGCAGTTAAGCCCACCCTAAACTATAAGGATGATTTAAAATATGATGATAATAAATTACAGAATATGAAGTAGTCTTAAGGAGAGGAATATGAAGCATACAGTCAGCTTACATGTGCTCATACAGCACAATTTAAAATGTAGATATTGGGTATCTTTTTGGATGTCTGCTCACAGTCATGAATTTCTTTGTGATTTGGAATGGATCAAGATCTAACACTCACGTATTTGACAGACAATGGATCTGCAGAAAGAGTGCTGCTGTTTGAAAAGCACAGCTGAGTGAATGCACTGGTCATCCCGATGTTGTCCATGGACAATGGCCAGTGGTGTGTTTGGATGGTTGACCCTAAGAAATGATATGTGGGGTTCAGACAGAGATGGAGGAAGATAGTTTTCACAAACCCATTCTGTGCCACAGTGAATCTCTGGCACAACCAGAGCGACAAATCAAAGACCTTGTGAATGAAGCTGGAAGTCTGAAGGCCTTTGACCCTCTTTCCCAGTGTCCCAATATCAATAATCCTGATAGAGCTAGTCCAGTGTGTGACTATTTTTATGCTAATACTTTCATCACATATGTGCCTAACATCATATTATCCTGCCAGCAGATACATGGTTGTATATATAAACAGCAAGTAAATACAGATAGAGATATGAATATAAGTAAGATTAAAAAAAAGAGAGACTAAAAGCTGACTTCATTTTCGAATTTGCAGCCTTAGAATTTGCAGAAAGTAAACACTAGGTGGCAGCCCGTTACCTTCACAAGGGAAACACGGATTCAACATTTGGCTAATCTTTTGCTCAAACGGGAAATTTAAGCATATCTATCCTTGGTTCGTGTTTAGTCATCGACTCTTCTAATAAAATGAACATAGGACTGGACCAGTCAAATTTTACTAACCATATTGACCTTGTGTGCAACTTCATTTTGTATTGTTTGCGGTTATCTGGGCAGAACCCAGGCTACCCCTTTGGTTGTGCCAAGCAGACACTCCACATTGAGCCACACTTCCTCCCCTACACACACAACTTCCAAAACACAGAGTCATCCTGCAGCTCCCGAGACTTTCATACCCTTGGTCTCCACAGAACTGTTGAGTAATGAAAAGTAATAAAGAGTAAATGAGCTACCACTTGGTTCCCAAACAGACTGTTGTCTAATGCCGTTCTTAACTGTTACCATCTTGCCTGAAATCACAAACTCTCTATTCAAAATCTGGGGATAAACTACATCACTGTCATTCCCACTTTCTCGTTTTATTTTATCTTTTTACAGAACTTGAATGTGAGTTTGTGTTTTAAAAAGGCCTGGGCTGCAGCCCATTGGACCAGCACACACAAGAGAACGCAAAACAGTTTCCTTTGGAAGGCTTGCTGTGAAAGTTGGCTATATGAGTAAGAGGCACAAACCCATCCATTCTGAACCTTAACCACCCAGGTTAGGTTAGTCTTCTCAAAAATGAAACAGGGTCTTCTGATGTGACAAGTGGGGGATGGGCACCGTGCTTTCGGATGGATGTTCTCACGTGGACTGCCAGGGGGGACGCAAAGGGGTGCAAAGGGAAAGAAGAGGGAGGGGCAGGCAGCCCTAATGGGAAAATATGCTCAGTTTTTATCTCTCTTTTCAGTCCTTTATTGAGGATTATGTTTTTGTATACCTCAGGATGATGCGATGTCCTCTTTGACCCTGATTTTGTATGGTTTCTCCTCAGGCTTTTAACTGTTGCCATTTTGTTTGTTAGTCACGGGCAACCATGGCGTGGCTTTGAGGCTTTGGAAGCATGAAGAATCAACTACCACACGAAATTCTTTCCACTTCAGAGACATTCATAGAAATTGCTAGAACATACAAATTCTAGAACATTTATTTCTGATTAACTTTATGTTCTTTGACCATTGAACTGTGTAAATATTTCCAAGCTGCAGTGGAAAACTATTCCTAAAACTTCATGCAGCGGGACCAGAATTGACACCATCTGAGTGAACTGAAGGATTATTAATTTAAAAAAAAAAAATTGCTGGTTCTTCTGTTTGGTTTTCTCCCGGGCTATATATACTTGATAGCAATTAAAGGCATATCTAAGTACAGCTTCCTTGAGGTGAGCAGGAAAAACCCCAGGCCCAAGACTGTCTATCTCTGCAGTACTGAGACCTTTTCTTCACTTCCACTGATGTCTGCTGCTGGGTGGTGATGGACTCTAATGAGAGAGGCTGGTGCAGGGACAAGCACATCCATGTTGTTGCAGCCAAAGAGAAGTAGATAGAAGCAGATGAGGCTGTCAGGAGGGACACAGGCATTCTTGTGCTTTGCACAAGGTGGGTGGCAGGACCTTCCTCATCATCTTGGTGGTGATGACTATAATGCTGTGTTGGCAGAAGAGTCCCTCAAGAAGGGCCTGTGCTCCCCTATCTCTACATCATGTCAAAACAGTATGTCCCAGGAATGGGACAAGCTGTTCCAAGCTGAAGGTGGCACCCTTCAGAGCCGAGCAAGCATGGAAGGCTTCCTGGTTGTTTAGGCAGTGCTGGGCCTTGGAAGCTGGGGCAGACTGGAGCACCCGAGTATATATATGCAGTATATAGTATTTAATGTATAATATATAGTATATAGTATATGTAGCCATAGTAGAAGCAAGCATGGAAGGATGGGGGGTGATCACTTTGGTCATTTGACAGTTTACACCTCCATTCTACCTCTCCTTCTCCTAGGATAGCTGCCCCTTCTCACTAATGCCTCCCCCTATCTGCACCTCACATAGTGACTTGTGGAGAAGGGGTTGGGAGCACTGGTAATAGAACAAGGACAGCAGTCACACACCCCCCCCATGATCTCCACAGCCTTATTCCTCTTGGGCAGGAGTCTCTGTGTCCCCACACTATGGCCAGCAGCATACCCCTGACCACTGGTACCTCCACATGACCCCACTGGTGATGACTCTCCTGGGTGATGAGGGACTGAGCCTTCTTGCCCCCTGAAGCTGGTTCACCCATTTTTAACCTGAGAAATATTCATGCTACAGGACTAGCCATGCTCCAGTATTCTTGTAGAGAATGCTTTCAAGCACAAAGAGATTCCACAAGATGAAGCTGTCACATGCACACAAGGCTTGTGCAGGTCCTTTAGCTAGCAGCACACTAGTCCCTGGGAGAAGGGGTGCTCCCTAGGCTGAGAGCTGTGCCTCTACTCCCACAGTAGCCCCAGCTGCACAGTAGCCCCAGCTCCCAGGGTGAGTGGTGAGTGAGCCAGGAGCTCAAATCTACAGAGTCCCTTCCTATGCAAGATGTGGAGCACAGTAGGTCATTTGGGAGCCCCCAGGGCAGGACTGTACAAGAATCACTCTATACCCTCCTTGAAGCAATGTAGATCTTCACACAGCTGGTGGAGGACCTGGGTCACATGGAAACCACACATATGAATGTCCACACCTGGATATCCACACATATGTGTGGTGGGCCTCACTCGGACTCCCAAGTCGCTGCTTTTCTGCCTGAGGTGGCTGCCTGAGCTTTGTGAGTGAGATTGACACTTCGGAACATGTCCTCAGTACAGCTCTGAGGTGGTGGGTGGGGAAGCACAGCACTGATCCGCTCTGCTTCCTCCTAGCAGATGTATGTGGACTCTTCGGTCCTCTTTGAGCAGTATTCTACAAGTGGCCAGGACACACTCGGCTTCTATGACTGTTGTCCCTGGCCCCAATGAAGACTGAAGACTTTCAGGGTAAAAGGTCATCACTGAGAGACTAGACCTAGCCTGTCCTGCTAATGCTGTATGCATGCAGTGGACACCAGGATCCAGTGTGGAGAGCAGATATGCAGGTGGAATATCACATCATGGTTGGTAGGGGAGGGACTCTCAGTCTCTGGGATTGCAAAGGTTTCCTTGGATGCTTGTGCTGCCACATGACCTCCTGACCAGTGCCAGGAGTGCCATAGAGGAGCTGTTGTCCTGTGGGTGGTTCTACACAGGGAACTGCAGCAGACAAGCCACTCTAGTGTCCAAGATAGACCTAAGTGCCTTCACTGCCCAAAGCCTAGGAAAGTCCCCATGGGACAAAGTGCCACCTGTATCTGAAGGTGAGGTCATAGCTCCCCACCTCTAGGTCTCCTTACTTCCCACCCTACCTCATGAAGACTGAAATTATGAGCAATTGAAAGTAGGACCATTTAACGTATTTCACAGGTTTATTCCTGAAATTATTTACTGTAGGTAGATACGGCGTACCAGATACATATGCGTACATATGTACACCTGTAGAGATATCTGCATGGAAGAAGAAAAGGATGCTACAGCTGAGACCTAAGAGCCTGAGGGCACAGGAAGCTGGATGCAGCCTTGGGACAGGGAAGCCCCCATGGAGGACTGCAATTCATACAAGAGACCTGGTGAGAAACAGGAGTGGCTTCACAAGCATTTCAAATTGGCATAGTAGATGAGAGCATTATGTTTCCCTATTTGGAGTAAAATGCAGTAGGGTTCATTTTTAAGGGGCTGTCTCTTCTAAAGTCAAGCTAGGACCTGTTTTCCAGGAGGTCACATTTGGAGGAAAGAGGATAGCAGTTCACAATCTCTCTATAACCTGAAATTTAAGCCACTAGAAAGCAGTTATTCATTGAGAAAAAGGAACTCTTAAGAATCAAGAGCAAGGTAAAGCTTCAACTCATAAAAAAAATCAGGAAGATAGAGAAAAGAATGAGTTATAACATTGCTGTCTCACAAGGTGGGGAGCAGAACCTGCCTTTCCAACCAGAAGGTAATCCCAGAGAGGTCTGGAAGCTACAGTTATAAGCAGAGAAGCAGAAACACAAGCCTCAGAAAAAAACCTGTGACTACAATAAAACTGTAAAGCTGTTGTAGAGATCTACTTTGAAGGGGGCTGTTTGCACCTGGCCAGCTAGGTGTAGAGAAGAAATTCACTGAAGTCCTTGTCATATTTCAAAGTGGTGCAACTAGGAGCCCTGGTGAGGGCTTGAGACTAAGCTACCCTGGGGATCCAATGTCACACAACAATTACACTTCACAGTCTCAAGGGTCACCCTGCCGTTGTGATGGGGAAGGAGACAGACAGAAGCAGTACAATAGTCAGAGAAAGGGGGAGAGTTAGGTGCAGACTCACTGAATGTTTCCGTAATGTGGAGCTCCGTTTGTGTCAGCCTGATGGTGGGTAGCACTACATGGAAGGTTCTGAAGTGCATACAACACATGAGTGGGCAAAGTGTGGTGGGACTCAGCTTTCCCATAGAAAGAGCCTGAGAATTGAATATGAAACAAAAGAGGTCTTTCTTGCAACTCATTATTCCTCATACCTCTCTGGCTGATGAAAAGAGCTTCACCAATGCACACAACTCAATGTTAAAAAAATTAGGGGCCCTTGACCCGGCCATTGCCCTGCTAGGTATATACACACAAGAATTAAAAGGTTCATATCACAGTGACATATGTGCACCCATGTTTATAGCAACCCAATTTGTGATTGCTACATCTTGGAAACAACCCAGTGTCCATCAACTGGAGACTGGATAAAAAAAGCTGTGGTTCTTCTACAGAATGGAGTATTACTCTGCCATAAAAAATGATAAGTTTGAATCATTTATATTTAAATGGACATACCTTGAGGATATCCTCATAAGTGAAATAAATAGGGTACAGATAGGTACATATCACATCTTTTCTCTGGTATGAGAAAATAAAGATGTAAATGAGTCCTAGAATTGTATGTTATATATTGTGAAACAGAAAATGCTCAATGTAAAATAGGAAGAAGGGGGAAAATGTTGAGATTGTAACAAAAAAGTAAGGAAACAAATTTTATGTATATGGGGGGGCGGTAGGGTGGGTAGGGCTATGGGAAAAAATGAGAATTAAGTTGTGTCTTATACTGGTACAAATCCCCATTATGGAGAGCAATCATGATGTGTATATGTAATGTGCCAATAAAGATTTAAAAATTTAAAAAAAAAGAAAATTATGGGTCCAAATTTTACTTTTTAAACTTGTTTTTCTATTTTATTTCTTGTCCTTATATGTTTATGAATTTTTTTCTGTTGTTGTCCTTACCTATTTTCATTCTAGAATATGTTTTTTCCTTATTTTTCTCCAATTCTTCCTTATGCTCTTTTGAAAATATCATCTCCCTCTTTCTTCCATTTTTCTCCATGCCTTCCCTCTTCCTTATTATTACTACTAATCTTTATTAATGTTTGGCTTTTGTGTTTGTTATATAAGTTTTTAGTGCTCTATATTACACTATTGTAGTTTTCTTTTCTTTCTATTGTTGATGATGGATGAATTGTTGCTGTTCATGTGTTTTAATTTTATTTCAACATCCGGTATTTCTTCATGATGTCATCATTATTTTAGTTTGTTTTCTCCTCTCCCAGTTGTCCTAGAACTCAAGTCCTAAAGAAAGCTGATCACTAAGAAGAAAGTCATACAAAAAAGGAGTAGATTTCCATCCTGATCGATCCACCAATGTCAATATAAAAACAAGAAGATGATGAATCAAGGCAGCCGGCTCTTCTGTAGGACACTAATTCATCAGTAACAATGCAAAGATATAAGAATGGATAAGAAGATGGGAAAATATCAAAGAATGATTTTGAAATGATTAATAACTTTAAAGAGGGCTTAAATACACAGTTGAATGAATTAGGGATGTTTTATGCAGGACAGGAAGCAACGGTTCAACAAAATGAGATTTTGAATAAGAGGCAGATACAGATCTTGGAAATGAAAAGCTCAAAATCAAATAAGAAAATGAAGTGAATATCAAGCAATGGAAAAATTTCAGGGATCAAGGGTAAAGTTGATAAATTATGACATCCAGATATTAGTAAAGAAAAAATAACAAAACACCCAAAAAAACCTCTGGGACATGTCTGAAAGACTGAAAAAATTTTATGGTAAAAACAAAAGGAAACAAAACTTGTGTATATAGGGTGTGGGGTTTGTAGGGAGGGCAAGAGAGTGGGAAAAAATGAGAAACAAGATGTGTCATGTACAGATGTATGTTTTCAATGTTGAATGTACGAATAAGAGCAATCTAAAAATTTTTTTGAAAATAAGAAATATTGGCAATGCTAATATACTATTCTGTAACCTGTTGTTTGCCTTAATGGAGCGTAGTGGACACCTTATCACCTCAATAAATTCGTGTCAGCATTTAAAAAAAAATCACATGATCATCACATTTGAGACAGAAAAAAAATCTTTGAAAAATTCAACATCCATTCATGACAAAAGCTCTGAAAAAACTAGTCCTTGAAGCAGTATACTTTAATATAATAAAGGTCAAACAAGAAAAATCTAAAGCAAGCATCCTATAGTATATCATAAAACTGAAAGTATGTCCGCTAAAATGAAGAATGAGAATTGTCTGCCTACTTTTTCAGTATATTACTTGAAAATTTAGTCACATCAGTTAGGCAAGAAAAAAAGAAATAATGTGGGCACAAATAGGAGAGGAATGAGGCAAATTATCTTTAGTTGATGATAACATAATTCTATATTCAAAAGACACAAAATACTCCATTGAAGAATTTCCAGGCTGATAAATTCAGCAAAGTGACAAGACACAGAATCAACAATAGAAAATAAATTGCTTTTTGTACCCTAATAATAAGTATATTAAGAAAGTATTCAATAAAGACAGTTCCATTCACATTGCTTCACAAAACGCCCACAAATTAACCAAAGTGCAAAGATCAGAGATATCTGCAATAAAATTTTAATAATGCAAAATAAAATAATTGATGAAAACCCTGGGTGATAGAAAGATTTCCCATGTCCATGGATCACAATTAATACTGTTAACATGGTCATATCAGAAACTTAAGTCTACAGAATCAGTATAGCTCACGCTGGAATTCTGATGATATCCTCCACAGAATAAAATAAATCCTAAAATTCTTATAGAAACAAATAGCCAAATCATAAAAAGAGAAAAGTTGGGCATGTCATGATATCTGGCTTCAAATTATACTTCAAAGTCACAGTAATGAAAACAACATGGTTCTTGTACAGAAATATAGACATGTATACCAGTGGAATAGAATAGAGGATACAGAGACAAGCACAAGCAACTGCAGCTCATTCTTGACATATGTGCCCAACATCATACTCTGCCTCTTTTGCAAATTCTTTTGAGAATACTGGACATCTACATGTACAAGAATGAAACTATGTCTCTACCTAAACTGAACAAAGACCTAGGCAGAAGACCTGAGATTTTAGAGGTGCTAAAGAAAATAAAGGAGAAGTTCTTGTAGGCATGGGTACAGGCAAAATTTTCCTGAATAGGACCTCAGCAACACAGAATTTAATAACAAGGATCAACAAATGAGAGCATATCAAATTTATATTTCTACACAGCACAGGAAACAGTCAACAGAGTGAAGAGATATTTTACAGAGTAGGAGAAAATCCTATTGAAAGAAGATAAATATCTAGGATGTATAAGGAACCAAAGAGCTTAACACAAAAAGAAGGAAAAGGAGAGAAGGAAGAGGCAGAGGAGGAAGAAGAGTAGGAGCAATATCTTGATAAATAAATGACTAACTTCTCAGAAGAAGTGCAAATGGCCAATGAGTATATGTTGGATATTTTCATATATGTATGAAAATATATATTCAGTATATGTTCAACATTAAAATGTTGAACATCTTTAGCCATTAGTCAAAAGCAAACAAAAAATCCATTGGGATTTCATCTCACCCACATTAGAATGGCTATCATCAAGAGTACAAAAAACAGTAAGTACTAGCAAGGATATGGGAGGCAAAGAACTCTTCTAAGATGCTGATGAGGACATAAATTAGTAAGGTCACTATAGAAAGTCAACGTGAGCCTAAAAGAACATAACTAACATATGAATTAGCTGTAACATTCTTTGGTATATATCTGAAAGCATAATGCAAGTGTACTTACATACCTGCATTTATTGCAACACAGCTCCCAATAGCCAAGACTGGGAACCAGTCTATGTTTCCCTTAACAATGAAAGGAAAAAAAAAAAGTGTGGTACATATGCCCAAAGGGGTATTGTTCAACTATGATGAGGGACAGATTATGTTATTTGCAGAAAAATAGACAGAAGCAGAGATGATCCTGTCAAGTGAAATAAGTCACACTCAGAAATACAAGTGTCTCAAATCTTCTCTAATATGTGAATCTAAAAAAAATGGCATAAAAGTAGAAACTATTAGACAAGAGCAAGGGAATAAAGCAGGGGTTGAAGGACATAAGGAAGTTAGTAGAGGAGGTAGATTTGATTACAGTATGAATGCAAACACAACATCAAAACCCAATATCAGTCCTGGGGATTTAGCTCAGTGGTTCTGGCATCTGTCTGGCAAGCACAAAGTCCCGAGTTCAATCCCCGGAACCATATAATGTGATGCCAGCAGTGGTGGCTCACATGTGTAATCCCAGCACTCAGGAGACAGAAGCAGGAGGATTGCTGCTAGTTTGAGGCTGGCCTGGGCTACATAGTGAGTTCATGGGCAGCCTGAACTACAAAAGCAAGACCCTGTGTCAAAAAAAATATTAATAAAGCTAAGAAGTACTAATAAAATATATATGATACTGGAAACAATTAATATCTAGAATATATAAAGGACTCAAAGTTTAGACTTCCCTCCAAACAACCCACTGAAAATACAGAAAAATAAAATGAATAGACACTTCTGAAAAGAGGAAATACAAATGACCAATACTGCATGAAAAAATATTTAACACCTTTGGCCATTAGAGAAATGTGAATGTAAACAACCGTGAAATTCTTTCTTACTCCTTTCAGAATGGTTATTATTGGGCCAAGGATTTAGCCCAGTGCACTACACCTGCCTTGAAAGCATAAGGTCCTGAGTTCAATCCCTGGTACCATAAAAAGAGAAAAGAAATAATGACTATCATCAAGAATATAAACACCAACAGATACTGATAAAGATGTGAGGAAAAATGAACCCTTTTAACATTGTTGGTGGGGACAGATTCCTAAAAGAAAACAAAGTAAAAATATAAACATTCCATTTCACCCAGCTATACCCCCCTGGGATATTCCCCCAAAGAGTTGAAGTCACTGAACTTTATAGAGATTCCTATGGAGACACTTATGTATTTATATAGAGAGAGCTTCAATTCACAATAGCCAATGCATGTAAATAGACTTGATTTCTCCTAAACAGACAGATGATAAAAATGTGTTATGTACATACATACAGATAGATGATAGATAGATACATACTTACTTTTATCTAATTGCTGAGACAAAATACCCAGCACCAAAGATTAAAAGGGAAGGAGTTACTGGTACAAATCCCCATTATGGAGTGCAATCATGATGTGTATATTTAATGTACCAATAAAGATTAAAAAAATAAAAAAATTTAAAAAAGGAAGGAGTTTATTTGGGTTAGAGCTCATAGAAGTTTTAGTCCCTAATCGTTTGGCTCCAAGGCCGGGGTGGCAAACGGGCCTCACAGAGGAGAAATAATATGGGGCACAAAAGTCAGCAAAGGTGATAAGAGAGGTAGTTCGTGGCCCCTATACCATAGCAGAGGCAAGAAAGGGAGAGAGAGTTTGACAGCATATTTCTGCCCCTTTTGTCTTACTCAGAGTACAGTTGTGAGGCTGGTGCCAAATGAATTGCTCAAGTGTAATGGTTTAGTATTCACACACCCTTAACCCCAGCATCAACATTTCAGATTCAACTACCTGTGAAGAAGAAACTACCTCATCCACATAAGAATTTGAGGGGACATCTAAGCACAGACCATACAGATAGATGGATAGATAGATACATAAATATATTGATGAATAAAAGAGAAAGAAAGAGAAAGAGAGCGCCTTGTGACCCCCAACCACCCAATGGGTCCATATCTGCTAGGGTTAATTTAGCAGGCAGAAGACTGCTAACTTCCCAGAGCCAGAACATCTTGAAACCTGGATGTTTGGCCAACCTCAGCAGAGATGGGCATTGTAGGGAAGACAAAGAAGTTTCCTTGAGAACAGTCATATAAGAGATAATCCTTCCAGTTGGTCACCTGCTAACCTAACGCAGACCACTGTGCTCAGCAGAAGGCTATGCCGTTGCTGTTCCTCAATAAATCTGGGAACTTGAGTCAGCTCCAGGCTTCATTTCAGGGACCTTCTGTGACCCTCCCTCAAGATATTCTCTCTCACACGCATTTTTCATTCATTTCTCCATGGGGATCGCTGGCTCGAAGCTGGCACATATGCAAAATGGAATTTTATTCAGCCATAAACAAGAATGAATACATATCACTTGTAGGAAAATGGATGGAATTTGAAATCCTAGGAAGTGAAATAAATCAGACCACAGAAGGTTAAATATCACATGGTTTCTTTTAAAGGAGAACTCAAACTATAAATAAAGTGTGAAATAAAGGAGAAGTGCTGAGAGACATGGAGGTAGACTCTTTGATGTTAATTACTATGTATCATAAACATATACTAATAAAATCATGTATATTTAAATGAATAGTATTGTGAATTATTAATGTCTTAAGAATCATGATGTGATTTATGTTTTGAACACCTCTCAGTTTCAAAGCCAACAAAGGCCACTCTGAACAACAGATCTTTAAGAAACACTATTCTGATTTGTGTTTTCTATCCCCCTTCACATTGTATCCATAAAGAATATATTTAAAGAATTTGAAGAAATCTTTAAAAATGCAGTTTTGGATACCTAAGCACCCAAAACTTCTCAGAGGCTGAAATTCACTGAAATCACACTGTAGGCAATGAACCTTTCAAGAACAATATTCAGATCCATTATTCTTACAGTCTTCTCTACAGTGTTCTCAATGGAAAGGTGGTAGCACGACCGTAAGAAATTTTACATAGGGACTTGGAATTTGAAGTAAACTTAAAAGTCTACCGGTGGCACAAGTTTCATTTCACTGAAAATTGTGGGTGATGAATTCTTTCAGAACCATCATCAGATTTATTTTTTTCATTCCCTTCCACGTGGTGTCCATAGAGTTTCTATGTCCACAGTCCTGATAAATCTTCACTAAGTTAGAAACTGACAATCTAAAGGTTCTCAAGGGAAGAAAAGCTAAAATTCATGGACGTAACTTTGTGGGTGATGAGTACTGAGAATCGTGTTGTGACCCGTTACTTCTACGCGCTCCTGTTATAGTGCCACGAAAGGCTTGATCAGTCAGGTATAAGAAAAAGTTGCATGGCATGGTAGCTTTGGAGAGGAAATATACTTCAGGACTTGCTTTCTCCTGGCATATTATAATCAGGAGTTCTCCAGAGAGGGACCCGGTTGTTTGAAACTCAGCTACTCTAGGGATCAGAAGTCACAGAAAAACAGCAGTTTGGGTTTCACAGGGCTACTCTGCCATCAAGACTATAAGAGACAACCTCAAGCCACAGTCATGGTGAGGAGAGGGGAGTTATTCACAGATCTCGCGAGAATTCTCAGAACCAGGAAACTTAGTAGGGGAATGCTTGGTGGGTGGCAGCACAACCTTTGGGCGGGAGAGGGCTTAGCTGAAAGAGCCGCGATTCAGCTCAGCTCATTCCTTGGTTCCGATGACTTTTCCATCAACAGGAAACACAAATGCATTTGCTTTTTCTGCTCTATTTTGTTCGGAGATGTGCTACTGCTTGGTCCATTAGTGTAAGTCCTAGGCTCACAAATCCGGGTACTGGAATAAGGAGGGCAGCTAACCAACCTGCATTCCTCAAAACAGTTGGGACTCCAGATGCCCATAGTGAAACAAATTAACAACAAGTTGGAGTGAATATAGCCCCGGGTTAGACACTATAGCCTTGAATAGCCTCTCTCAGTAGTCCATAGAGGCCAGCCTTCAAAGGGGGAGGGGAGAAAAGTTACAATAGACCCCAGGTGTGATTCACTAGTTCTCCTCAAAACCTGACACAAACAGGTACAGGGAAGTAACAATCAATCCAAATACCTCGGATGCGTTGGACTCTTCTTTCTTTTCTGTTTGTTGTTTTTCACTGTTACTTTAATTTTATTTAGTTTTAATTCTTTAATTGGATATTTTTTTCCATCAGCTATATCTTTTGGAAACAGGGATGCTTCCTGTGGTGAGATCATATATATGATGGAATAAGATTTGCCTTTCACTCCTCATGACCCATGAGCACGTTGGAAGTGGCACATTAAATTTCTCAAAGAGTCGGTACAGATAGATAATTAGGATACAAGACAGGACTTTCATGACATAGAAAAGATCCAACAGTGCCAAGCTCACATGTAATACTGCACACAAAATGAAGGTGGGGTAGGAAGAACAAATGAAAAAGTTAACAACGAATTGGAGAAATTCTGCATCTCCAACTTCATACTGTAAACTGCTGAACACAAAAATCATCTTTATTTAGTGCTCACTGAAGGCAAAATAAGCACCAAATAGTATTCAAGGAAGACTACATTTTTCATCTCTGCTCTATTCTTCTCTTCATCATCTCTGACCACCTCTATAGAAATGGACTACAGCCCTGACAGAGAAATTACTTATCAGCTCCAGATGCAGCCCCTGCTGTCTTATCAGTCCTGTCAGCATCCCAGCCCAGCACCTCAGTGACACTACTTTACCCATGGGCTTCTTCAACCCTATGTCATAGGCATAAAGTATCAATACCATATCCCCCAAATAGGGAATCATTACACCAAAATATGTGTCTCAGCATGATTCTGGCCAGTGCAGGATCTAAAGAAGTTGGTAGAAGCGGAAAGTAGCAAGGTGGTTGTCAGGGACTTTAGTAATGATTGTCAGCTGGATTGGGTGAGGAGGTGCCTGAGGTACTAGAACCTGGGTCTGTCACAGTGGTGTTACCTTAGGAGCTGTATTCAGTCCCTCGCCTACTTTCCTTGGGTTCTCTTCCCCTGTGCTGTGCTTCTTGGAAGCTGTCAGGAAGTGACCATCTTTAATCCAACATGTTCATCTGGCATGATGTTCTTGCCTTGAATCTGGCCAATCTTTGACTATAAAACCCTTGAAACTATTCATTAAAATTGAATTGGAAATGTCAGATATTTTGTCTCAGTCACGGAAAAACTGATCAATACAGAAAACTGGGATCAGAAGTGAGGTCATTGCTTTGACTATATAGTGGGAGAATACAGATATGGGGCTGCTAATTTCCCTGTCAAGGCTGAGATCTGCTTCCACAGAGGTGGTTGGGAAGCCTCCTGGTCATTAAACAGCTGGAAGACAAGCTTCCTCCTGAGTCGAGTCAGAGATGTGAAACTAAGTGATGACGAAATATATCTCTGTTCTTGGATCCACATAATGAACTTTCCACTGGACACCTTCATTCAGCTCAGTACCTGGCCAGCCTCGCTGTCTCATAATTACTGCTAAATTCCCATCAAAATGATGCGACAGCAGGTTTTGATTTCTTTATTTCTTATTGAAATGGAGATCCCCAGAACCCATACCCATTATTTAGCACTGGGTTGACTTTTCAAAATATTAATCACCAAAATTGATGGCAGGTCTTTAAATAGTTCGGCAGATTGTGTCTGGGTTCTGCTATATTTATCCAGTAAGTGTTCCAGAAAATCACACTATATAATCAAAACAAGACTTTAATAAATCCTGGTACATGAGATCTACCACCGGTAATGGGAAGCCACTCCAAAAAGCAGTGATTTGCTAGTTTCCCACAACTGGGCCTTGGTTGGCACATCCAGGGCTACACTTCAGTCCCTGGAGTGGCTTAGAGTTGAGCAGATACACAACCTGCCTCAGGGTATTCTGGGATTAACTTGAGTTGGGAAATGTTCTTTTAATCTCCTTTGCTATCCAGCTCTCAATGTGGCTCCAAAATTTATTCAATT
>PVIR01020120.1:0-20520 GCA_004026965.1 Petromus typicus
TCGGGAGGCAGAGGCAGGAGGATTGTGATGTGAGTTTGAGGCTGAGCTCAGGGCCAGCCTGAACCACAAAGTGAGACCCTGTCTCAAAAAACCTAAAAAAAAAAAAAAAAAAGAGTAAGCTGCCTGTGCATGCACAAGTGCATTTGTTTGTATTGAGTTAAATGTACATGGTAATCCTGGAGTTTTATTCACGTTCTTGATTACCTGAGGGGGAGAAACAAGGAATTTTTAAATTAATTTCTTTTCAAATGTAGTTGCTATCATTGAATTAAATGACAATGAAGAACACCAGGTAACTCGAGACATTGTGGAAAACTGGTCGGTAGAAGAACAAGCAATGGAAATGGACCTGACTGTCCTTCAACAGGTAGAAGATCTAGAAAGAAGAGTTGCATCAGCAAGTTTACAAGTAAAGGTAAAGTTGCCTTGGAATAAAATTTCTTTTTAGGATAATGGAAAGTAACACGCATTTGTTTGGGGTCGAACACATGCCAGCTACTGTACTAAATGTTTTCACTTTATTTCATTTAATTTTCAACATAATCCTGAGCTCCTTTCCCCCATCTTACAGATAAGGAACTGGATTTAGAATAAGTAACCTGACAGTGGTCATGCAACTGAGCTGCTAAGTAGGACTTATACCAAGCCAATGTGACTACAGAATCTGTGTTCTTTTTACCAAATCTTGCCACCTTAAAGACATTTACAAATATGATTTCTGGAGTGGAGTTCTTTATCTAAAGAAAAATTTCACAGTTTTCCCCATTATAAATGCACTGATAGCACTCTGGTACAAATCTGATCAAATGCTTCAATGTTTTTTATAAGATCAAAAAATCTCTTGCAGATAAGCCAAGTTATATTCCTGTTACATAATTTAAATTTGGAGGACAGTATAGATACATCCAAATGATACATTATGATATGAAGACATACTGTGATCACATATACCTTATAAAATATGTATGTGTGCACATACTGGGTACTGCTATGTCATATGCAGTGATAGGAACTGTCTTTACCTTTGTGCAAGAATTTCTGGTTTTGCAAAGCAGTGCTTTATTTCATAATTAATTCTGAAGATCTCCCAAAAATATAGTTTTTAGCAGGTAATAAAGTAGCCTTTTCTTCCCACAAACATAATCACAAAAATGATAAATAAAACTTATCATTTGCTGAAAATATTGTGCTAGCAAATTATATGTCTCCTCTTCCTGGCACTATCATACAATATAAAAAGGCCTCATTTATCTGGCATCTTCAAATGAACTCTTTCACACAAGTTAATTTGTTGGAAAAATGAAAACTTGTTTCATTTAGTGCCATGATTTTTTAGCATGCTTGTTGGATCTCTTATGTTACACATTTCACTGCCTTCTTAAATTGAGAATCATGAACGTAACTTAAATTATCTTGGTAACACAGGATCATTAGTATGAGGACCAATTAGGAGACGATGATTTCCTCAGGAAATGGGAAGTTTTGCTCTTACATGAAATGTAGTATGCTTTGCTTTCTAAACTATTATATCTGCCGACTACAGTCTGGGTCTTGTCCACTCACAGTCAGTTTTGGTTTAGATATTTTCTATTCTCCTCCAACTTTTTCCATATAATTTGCCAATTCTAACTCAACATTAGTTGGAAAAGGTTATCATCAAGTTTTTAAAATTTACACTCAGAATGTAAGCCTCAAATATTTTCCTAGTGACCTACTCAGATTTTGGCACATTGACCTTATCACATTGCTGACTACTTAAATCTTGTTTGTTCAGGTCTCAGTTGCTAAGGTAAATGAAATTTACAATTAATTTAAGTGAGTTATAATTTAATTTAACATCCTGTTAATATTAGTAATTTATTCATTTATTCTGAAAACTAAATTGTAATTATATTAGGCCTGAAGAGCCTAACAACACAGGTGTTGGAAAATGATGCAAATAATCACAAAACATTTAAACATGTGCAGAGGATCAGTTTTTTCTTCAAAATCAAACAACTGTGTGTTCAGCCTGTGGGTCCAGCTATTAGAGAGGCACATTAACCAATTAGACAGTCTTTTTAGGTGCATTCATTTCTGTTTTTAATATTTGCTAATAATTTTGAAGTTTATCATATCATAGAATATTGGAATTCCTGGTCTTATGTTGAAAATATATAGAATGTCTATTTCTCTAAAGATCATGTCTATTCTCTACATAATGTCTATACTCTAAAGATAATGTCTATTTGGGCTGGGGGTTTAGCTCAGTGGTTCCAGCACCTCTCTTGCAAGCGCAAGGGCCCAGGTTCGATCCCCAGTAAGCACATACCGTACTAGGCATGGAGACTGATGCCCAGCAGCAACCAGTACCACATACCACAGTGCTGAGTGTGATGGCTCACGCCTGTAATCCCAGCACTCGGGAGGAGAGGCAGGAGGATTTCTGTGATGTGAGTTTGAGGCTGAGCTCAGGGCCAGCCTGAACTACAAAGCAAGACTCTGTCTCAAAAAAAAAAACCTAAAAAAAAAGAAAAAGAGGGGGCCGGGGAGTTAGCTCAGTGGTTCCGGCACCTGTCTTGCAAGCGCAAGGACCCAGGTTCGATCCCTGGTCACCACATACAATACTGGGCGTGGAGACTCACGCCCAGCAGCAGCCAGTACCACATACCACACTGCTGGGCGTGGTGGCTCACACCTGTAATCCCAGCACTTGAGAGGCAGAGGCAGGAGGATTGCTGTGATGTGAGTTTGAGGCTGAGCTCAGGGCCAGCCTGAACCACAAAGCGAGACCCTGTCTCAAAAAACCAAAAAAAAAGATAATGTCTATTTCTCTGAAGATAACTCTTATGTCTCCTTTTCAGCTTTCTTTTTTTCCATATTTTATTTGACACGTTCTTGCTGTGTCACTAAGTTGCCCTTGCTGGGTTTAAACTCTCATTCATCTTGCCTCAGCCTCCTAGAATGCTTACATAAGTTTCCTCTTTCTTTTTTTTTTTTTTGAGGCAGTTTTAACATCTGTGTGACACTATTGATTTACTAAGTATATACTGCAACAAAAATCTCTGACCCTTTTTTTTAAACAGCATTTTTCAGTATCACAGGGTATTTCTATGGCTAGTTGCTTAAACTTAAAGCTAAAATTCACCATTGTTATATTTTTATTAATCTTATTTGTGTTACTTTTCAGCCCACGAAACCATTCTTATTTTAGTCCTGTCATGCAGAGTATTAAACTTCCTAGTTTTAAATCACGTATAATTTACGATAACTGAGTGGTAAACATTAACAGAACAAGTCAAATGTAGAGCTTTAGATATGGTCACTGAAGACATTTTCTGAAGTGAAAAGCTCTGTTAAGTATTTTTGGTAGTTTTCACCATCTAGGTTTCTCAGTGGCAACTTAGCTTTTTGTTGTTGGGTTCTTTTTTTTAGTTTTGCTTTATTAATTGCCTTGCAGAAATCAAGACACACTATGTTCACAGGCTTCCCTTTTTTTTTTTTTTTTTAGCAGTTTCAAATCCCTTTCAGAATTTGGAAGGAGATTTATTTGACATAACTGTTCCTCTGCACTGATACTGTGCATAATTCCATCCTGCCCAAGAACTTAAGCCAGTGGTGGCGAACCTGCGGCGCACATGCCACAGTGGGCTGTTGTATCCCTCGAAGCTCTCAAAAGTTCCTCATCACTGCCTCGTGCATTCTAGCAAGCACTGTGCCTCTGAACCACATCACCACCACCGTCCTTCCTTTCTAAGTAGGAACGTGCTATGAGAGAAAGAGGAGACTTGATCCTAATGTACAGGATAGAAGAATTCTTTTAAGGGGTTTTAATTTGTGAAAGGTTTTTATTTCACATGTGTTTGCTAACTACTTGTTCCATATCAGAAAGTGAACACTATAAAATTGGATAGAACATGTTTTCCACATTTAGGAAGCCTACCTTATCATAGGAGAGTAAGATTAGCTACAAATACAAATACAGATGTAAATAGATACATATTCTAATAACTAAAGATCATAAGGAAGTACAGAAGTTATGCATGCATTTTAAAGTGAAAGCTTAGGATGGAGATAGAAAAGAGATGAGGAAAAACTTTATAAGAACTTAAGAATGAATACAGGAGGATCAGTAAAGTCTCACAGAGACCAAGGAGATGTCCAAATAGGAAGTGGGAACAGCATAAGCCAGCATCAGGATCAGGACATGTGAATGGGAACATGAGAAGAAAAGCAAATTGAGAGACTCAAGTTTGAGACTTTGTTAAACAGTGGATCAATATAAGCAAGCTAACATACAAGGTCTTTCCTTTATTCAAGCAAGATATATATACAGTGAGTGCACATTATTTGCCTTCTCGAGGCAAATGAATAAAAGCAGACATGGTCTGAAGATCTTCATCAAATGGACCCACTAAAATGCAACCATGACAAAGCCCTGAAGCATTATCCAGTCCTAGGAGAACATTTATTAGGGGAACTTGCCTTCTGAAGAAGGTGAAGGAAAGATCCCCCTCAGGAAATGGTTTCTAAAGTGAATTTTAACTTAAGATCTCCAAAATGAGTGTTGTCAGGTAGGTAAAGAACAAGTAAAGGTTATGGAGATACAGATAGCAGCTAGTGCAGTGTCTCTGCAGCCAGAGTCAAATGTTGAGTATAAGAACCAGAAAAGAAGAGTAGTATAATGCAAGAAACGGAAAGGACGGGCAGAGTTCAGGCCACTCAGACTTTTCTTTTAAATAAGCCTCTGAAATTAAATAGCATCTAACATCTTCAGAACACCTTGCTGATTTCATGTGTACCTTTCATAGGATCAAATTTTTATATATTCTTTTTAAATTTTTATTGCAATTGTTTTTGTAAATTTTTTTTATCTTGTTGTAATCTAGCATTAGAAAACAGAAGGTTGTAAAAATCCTTGAACCAGGGTCTGCTGCTGTATTTTCAGTAAAGGTAACTCACCCATCTAGCATTTTAAGAAGAAACCAGAATAACATTATTCTCTTGATACATAGGGTTGGATGTGTCCAGAGCCTGCATCAGAAAGGGAGGACTTGGTATATTTTGAACATAAGTCATTTACTAAATTGTGCAAAGAAAATGATGGAGAACTTACTGGCGAAGAAGAAAACAGTGCACAAACACTAGAACGGAAGAGTGACAACCCCCTAGATATAGCTGTAACCAGGCTGGCTGATTTGGAGCGGAACATTGAAAGAAGGTATCTGAAGAGCCCCTTAAGTACCACCATTCAGATCAAACTGGATAATGTGGGCACAGTTACTGTCCCTGCTCCTGCACCATCCGTTAGTGGTGATGGTGACGGGTAGGTTATTGAGATTAACTTGAAAAATTATTGTGCTTCTTTGCTAATTGGAGCCTATTTTCTATTGCCTGTTATCTATGTATCTTCTTGTATGTCTGTGATCCGTATGGATCATGCTATCTGCATGATGCTTTGTAAAAACTTTTTTTTTTGTTATGTGCATTTGATAATTCTGCAAAGTGATCTTACATTTACCTGGTTGTGACTAAGCTTTGAGGCACGTAGCCACAGTCTGTGCACTACATCAAATTTAGTTGCTTAAACTTTATACTTTATTGGCTGTTACATGTTTTTGTCATTGCTTGGCTTTCAGTGTGTTGATTGTTTCACATTCAGTAACCATAAATATGGACATGACCTACTGAATTTTTCTGTATTTCAATGCAGAAGTGAAGAGGATATTGCTCCAGGGCTCAGGGTATGGAGAAGGGCATTGTCAGAAGCTCGCAGTGCTGCACAGGTAGCTCTGTGCATTCAGCAATTACAGAAATCAATAGCATGGGAAAAATCAATTATGAAAGTTGTAAGTGTTTTTATTTAAGAAATACTATAACTAGTTTACTTTGTCCTGTTTTTCCAACCTCCAGATCTTTCTTAATTATGCATTACCTGTTGTCATAATAATGTATACTGTACTTGAAAATTTAATTCATAAATACTGTATAATCTAATACTTTCCTCCTTGAGCTTTTTAAAAGGAACCTACCAAATTTGTTATCTATTATTTTTTTAAATCTTGTTTCTTCTTCCTTTGAGTATTGCTTATAATTCTAACTGAACTTGTCTGCTATGTTCTACTGGTATAATAGCTGTTAACCAAAATATTTTGAAGATCTTTTCCTTCTTATAAGCATTCCAGTTGCTAACATCACCTGGGATATTAGCCGGATATTAGATGATAATGAGAAGCACTGTTACTCTACTAAGGTTTACAAAGTGCTCATTAATCTTTGAATATGAAACTTTGTCTTTTTTCAAGTACTTTCATAACAAATAATGTACTTCTAACTGAACATCTAATATCCCAGGTGACAGGGAATCATTTTGGATTCCCAAAATGTCTTATTTTTTCCTTCATTTTTATTTCTTTTAATGCTAAAAAGTACTCAGATGGAACATACAAAATAGAGACATTCTACTTTATCCACTTACATATTTGCATTAGATATGGTTGACATTTAGAATAGATCTTGGTGAGGTTTTTTCTAATGTTTAAAACTGGTTTTTACTTTCTGTGTACATGCCCAATCAGTTATTACAATACAGTGAACTTCTACATTGTGCCAGGAAAAAAATGCTATGTAATAAAAAGAAGAACATAGTTCATTATTTCAAGAGATTTTTATTTTAAATCATGTGCAAATATCTCTCTTGCACATTTTGTATATCATGAAAATATAGAAGTGTCTGTTATATGTAGGCTCCTTAATTTACTTTTGAGTTACTCACTTTAAAATTCAAACATTAAAAATGTTTGTTTTCATGAATGCCTAAAAGTGGAATTCCTTTGCTTAAAATAGTCTCAGAGAAAAGAAGCCTAAGTAACTGGGCATTGTTTCTCTCATTTTTACCTCTATACTTATAGAGATAAAAATTACTCAGGCCTTATCCACTTTATAAAATAAATTTGGGTTTTTTTTCTGTGGGTTTTTTGTTAACATTTCTTCATAAAATGTTTATAAAATTTCAATTTGGAATTTGTATAACATATTCAAATTTAAGTCTTGGTGGCTCTAAATCAGAATTTACTATAAGTATTAAGGCTTGTTGATTCATCTGATAGCATTTTTACCAGGTAAAAATACTTCCTCTAAAAATTATTATTAAATAAATTTATTATCACCTTGGACAAATATATTTGATGAAATCTAGGCGATAATGATAAAAATATTGACTTTTATATCAAAGTGATATTTTACCACTATCTACATACACCAAGATAGTCACTATGATATAGTCAGCTTTATTAGGGCTGGGGATTTAGCTCCGTGACACCGAACCTGCCTTGCAAGTGCAAGCATTGAGTATTTTCCCCAATACTGTAAAACAAAATTAGTTTTATTAGTAAACCTAAACAAAGAAACCCAAAACTCATACCAAAACTGTTTTATATATTAGTATATTTATTTTCTTCAATCGAAAGCTTCCTATTTTTGCAAATTATTTGTTTATTATTTATTATTATTTGCAAATTTAATTTATTATTTTTGCAAATTTTGCAAAAATTTATTATTTTTGCAAATTGCAAATTTTTGCAAATTATTTAATTTTTTGCCTGTTATGATGCATTTATCATTTAACACTTTAACAATGTTCATTAAAATACTGTTTAATAATATATTATTAAGTACATTATTTGTTATGAAAGTACTTGAAAAAAGACGAAGTTTCATATTCAACGATTAATGAGCACTTTGTAAACCTTAGTAGAGTAATAATGCCTCTCATTATCATCTAATATCCAAACAAAATGTCCAGGCACTCAGTACTTTCAGGAGTATACTTTGGACCAGAGACCAGCCTACCAGCAAAAAGGAGCTGTCATTTTGCCTCTAGAAAATCTTTGCCCACAACATGCTTTCTACTGTTGTTAATGTTAAACAATAGGTGCTATTTTTTTTTAACCATAGCAGCAAAGGAATTAATATAAAATCTTAATAGATTTGCTATATTATGAGCTATTTCTGTAACTTTTCAGAAATGTTACCAGGCTAATATCCATCATTTTTTCTTTAAAAGTATCAAGAGATATGCAGATTATAGTATGTTTGTCTATTGAGAAAACTGAGAATTTACTTATGTTTATGAATCTGATTTTTTAAATATTTTAGGAATTTAAATATAACCAATTAAATGTTATTTCTCAATGAATATTTTTACAAGTTTTAAAGATGTACCTCAAATTTGTCAAAATAATACCATCACAAGGAATTTAGTGATATGTGTTATAAATGTTCATAAAATAGATACTTGTTAGAATGTTAAACTCTACTTCTTTGCTCTTAATATACATGCCAATTTTAATATTATATATTTGGAAAACATGTTTGGTAGATATATGTTAACTTTAACGGTGTGTGTCTAATATTTTGTTCAGGTTCTTATCATTGGTATACATACTGAGTTATGTAAGACTATTTTAGACTTTCCTAGACTAAGATATAATATTGTATTAAAAATTAATTTTGAAAAATTCAACTGTTGTTTTTAAGATCTTATACCTAACTTAAAATTAGTATAAATGAACTCCAGTTTAAATGTTTTCATGTTTTTAAATACTGACTGCAGGACATTTTTTACTGTGAATGGACTATGAGCTAAATGTCAGAAAGTATCAGTCCTTGTCATTTTTAAAGTTATCTTAAATTTTTTTACTTGTTTAACTGTTCTTTTTATGAAGCATGTTATATATAATATGTATATGAATAGGAAAATGTCTTCTATCTGCAGATTTAAAGTTCTTTATAATATTAGATTTTTTAATAGAAGAGAAGTAGTTTATTGTTACTTATATGAAAATCATGACCTCTTAAATTTTTTAATTTTTGTCTCTTTCTTTCCTTGGAAATTAATTTGTGTGATTCATTTCCTACATTTGTGGTACATGTTTTATTTTGATTGACTTTTGGTTTCTCAGTTTGAACACATCATTCAGTGAATCATAAAACATTGATGTATAATTTGATCAAAATCTGGGGCTATCTTATATATAATCATACTAATACAGTTTCCTAATATCAATCTTAAAGACTACTCTAACTCTTATTTCTTTCTCAGAATATCATGAGGATGATAAGATAAGCAAAAAATGAAATGTATTTTTAAAACACCATGTATTAAAGCTATTCATTGCTTTATGTGCTCTAATGTCATGTTAATTATTTCATATGTTAATGTGTACATGCTTCCGAGGTGTGTGCAGGCATTCAACCTCTAGCTTTGTTTTTTGCAGTGTACCTGAAATGTGCATTTACCCAAATAGAACTGCTCACCCCATCATGTGGTCCATATCCGTGTGACGAGAGATACATAGATGTATATGGCTATTGTATATTTGTTAGCAAGCGGAATGTTAATTACTAATATAAATCAGGAATTTTGGTGTATTTAACATCCCAATAACTATTATTCATAGCAAAAGGTTAATTTTAAATGGTGTTTCATGTATTATAGTACTGCCAAATCTGCCGAAAAGGAGATAATGAAGAATTGCTTCTCCTTTGTGATGGCTGTGACAAAGGCTGTCATACCTACTGCCATAGACCCAAGATTACAACTATACCAGATGGGGACTGGTTTTGTCCAGCTTGCATTGCTAAGGTAAGACTGATGTAGATGTATACTTCTTGATTACTAGATCAAAATGAAATTTTATAACAATTTGTTCTGTTGGCTATTTTTGAGACATAATTCACATACCCTAAAATTCACCATTTTAACAATTCAGTGGTTTTTAACATATTCACAAAGTTATACAATTATCACCACTAGTTAATTCCAGAGAATTTTCTTCTTCTTTTTTTTGGGGGGGGGGGCAGTACCAGGAATCAAACTCAGGACCTTGTACTTGCCAGGTAGGCATGTCACACCAGTAAGCTACATCCCCAGCCCTTCAGGACATTTTCATAACCCCCAAAATAATGCTTTGTACCTATTAGCAGTTAACTCCCACCTAGACACCTACTTTGTGCAACCATTAAACTATGTTCTATGAATTTGTTTACTTTGATCTTTCCATACAAATTTAATCATACAACATGTGGCCTTAGTGTCTGACTTCCTTTTACTTAGCTCCATGTTTACAAAATTCATCCATGTCCTAGCTATGTTAGTACTTCCTTTTTATAGTCATATTATATTTCATTTTATGTAGACATTTACCATAGTTCGCTTATCCATTTATCAGTTGACCAAAATCTGAGTTATTCCCATCTTCTGGCTATTACGAATAATGCTGCTATAAACATTGATGTACAAGTGTTTGTATGAATGTGTGTTTGAGGTTCTCTTGAGTATATGCCTAGACACAGAATTTTTAGGTTATACAGTAATAAGCTGTTTTTCAGCCACATTTAAAATAGAAACCTATGTATCCTTTTATCAATAAAGAGATAAAATGAATGATAGAATGTATGATAGAATATAAATGAGTTTTGGAATTAAAAGTTAAGGAAACCTGAGCATGTTGGCTCATACATATAATCCCAGCACTTGAGAGGCTGAGGCAGGAGGATCAGTATGAGTCCAAGGTCTTCCTGGGCTACATGGTAAATGCAAGGCCAACCTGATCTACACAGCAAGGTCCTGTCTCAAAAACAAAACAAAAGAAAGGTAAAGAGTAAAAATTATATAAGATCAGCATATGTTTAAGGTCAGACTCTGCTAGGCATTCCCTACCTCGGAAACTTTTAACTTTAAGCTCTTGACCTAGTTGTTACCAGAACTATCACTTCTTTATAAACTCAAGCATAAACTTCTACTGTATTTGTCTATTGCCTTTCTTTTCATTTCACTCCCAATTTTTATTTTTGATCTTAGGTAAATACTGTGTTGCCAATTCACTCTTTAACTCATTGTAGTCACTCCAATAATCCTTTGCTATCAATAAGACTTCGTTTATCATTTATCCTAAGATCTTTTCCCTATTTCTCTCCCTTTAATGTCCTTTCCTTCTACCTAATCCATCTTATGTCAACATCCCATTATTATTACCATTGCATTCACTGTCAGGTCCTTTTTCTCTCTCAGTTCATACAAATCTTCTTTCTGGTTACTCAGAGTCTTTGTCTTCTCCAGCACCTCTTTGCCTCTGAATGTAATTGCAGAAAATGCTCAGCCTTTTCTGCCAAGATGTTAATCAAGCCTTTAATAATGTCTGGTGATTTGTCTCCTACACTATCCCCCCTTCCTTATTCCCAGCTAATGACTTTACTCTTATTCCATTGAGAAAATGGAAACCATATGAAAAAAAACTATCACAAGATCATATACCAAATCTACTATCTTCTGTATCTGGACTCATATGCTTATCTTCTGTCCTGCTGAGTGTCTGTCCCCCTAAATTAGCCAGTTTTATTGCTTGTACCCCAGCTCTCATCCCCTTTTTAAATATTATCTCTTTAAAATATTTCTCCAGCAGTTCTCCCTTTTTGGAATCATCAGGTTCTCCTCCACAAAGTTCCTCTACTTTCCTGTTGAAGAGGCATTTCTCCTATTTTAAGAAAACTAAGTAACCTTCTGGCCTCATTTGCTTGGCCCACTTCCTCTTCTCCTCTCCTCTACTACAGAAAAATGCTTAGAAAGCTGTCAGCACTGGTTCTTTCTAATTTCTATATTTGCTTTTGGTTTTATACCTCCAATTATCCTTGAACTCATTCTAGTGAGGGCTACAACTCCACAACTGTTTCCGAACTTTCTTATCATGGCCACAAATGAATTTCATAATCCAGCGATCCACGCTTAGCTCATCGGGCCTGTCAGTAACATGTCACAGACCTGAACACTTCCCTCCTCCTTGAAGTATTGGTTTTCATTTGGCTTCTAGGCTACTATACTCACCTGGTTTTCTTCCATTTTTATTCCTTGTCAGTCACTTTTTAAAAAAATCTTTCCTTGCCTTCTTAATATGTTAATATTTCAGTACTTTCTCATTTTCAGGAATATCACCTATAAGATAGGGTAATATTTACTTTATGGAAATTTGTGAGGCTCGTTTGGTCATATATGTGAAAGTTTTTATAACAGAATTTTGTGAATCATGAAATGTTTATATATATATGTTTATATATATATATTATATATATATATATATTTCACTATTTTATTTTGGAATATAGATTACAAAGGATTCTGCATGGTATCCTATTAACTAAAATGTAGAGAACAGGGAAAGGGGATGTAACTAGACCCTTTGCAGTGAGTTCTAGTCTCCTGTGAGTCTGACAGCATAAGGCAAATTAATTTAGAAATAAGCAGAAATGAGACTTAGACAAGAAGCTGAGCTTGTGCCCAACCCATGCTACTGTGGGCATCAAAGACAAAAACCCCGAACTTGCCACCCTTTTTTTCAGTACATTGGGAGCAAGCAAAGTAACAGGTCACTCAGAAGGCAGTAGTTTCCATGCATCAGGAGTAACAAATGTAACAGGGCACCCGGTCACTCAGAGGGCAGCATGTTCTTACATCCTAGAACAATGAGGAATTACATGAATGTTCCATAGGGCAAGGCAGATTTCAGCAGTAGTCCTTGAGGAATTACGTAGATCCTGGTGTAGTTCTGCCCTGGGACAGCACAACATGTAAGACCACTAGAGTACCTGTTTTTATCAGAGGTGACGACAAGAGTCAAGTCCCCAAATCCGTCTGCCAGCCGGAAAGTTCGGCTCAGTCATAGTTCCAATTGTGCAATTATTTCTCCCAAGTAGGATTGTTCCAGACAAGTTATGTGTTATTTCTTATTACTTGTTCTTTTTGTCATATATAGTTAAATACACTTCAGTAATAGTCTTTACTGGTTGTATATAAATTGTCTGCTAGCTTTATAGGTGCCCAGTTATAGAAAGTTTTTCTAATACTTATGAACTACTAACAGTTAAATGTGTGAAATCTTAAAGGTATCACCAGGTATACCCTTGCAGGTTTTGTTTTCAGGAAATTTGCTTGAATTAGAATTCTAGCTATCTTATCATTTAAAGAGTGAACTTGAAACATATGATTTTTATCATAGTCCTTTCATGTTTATGCAGCTTTCCAAGCCTTTGAGTTTGTTGTTTTTTTAATGAAGTAGACAAGATGTTATGGTTCTTCCCCCATAAAAATTCTAAACATTTTGATATAGATATAAGTAAAACTTAAGATCTTAAAAATATATTTCCATTTAATTCACAATTATAAATATTTATTTTTAAAAGTTACTTACATCTTATTTTTTAATGTGTCTATTGCTATTTTATTATAAGAAATATTGTGCATATTACTTCTGCACGTGTTCCATTGGCTGGAAATTATCTTGGGACTATTTATCAATTGATTATTTCTAAAACATCATCACAGCTGTAAATATTTTTACACATGTACAAATATTTTTCTAGGATATGTGATCATATGATCACAAGAGTGTAAAATCAAAGGGCATTATATTTGCATGTATTTATACACCCGCCATCTCACATAATAGAACTGTCAAACTCCAGTATCTACAAAAGTAGATACATACAAAAATATGCAAATTCAAATTGTACAAATAATAAGAGTTTGCTATGGGTAATGTGGCATACTCATTCCTGCATTTAAATATGATCATCCTTAAGTCATCCATTTATTGTCACATGGAAATGTGAACCCAGTCTTCCAGGACCCTTTGGAAATTAGGATTGTGGATTTCTATGCATGTCCTCCCAGATATTACACATTAGAAACAAATTCAGAATTCTTAAGAGCATTATATGAACCAAGTAGCACATTCTGCAAACTATATACAACCTGTTAGCTCCTAGTTTATGACTTCTAATGTATAAATATATGTCTAAAAATATAGATGTATTATGTACAGGTAAAATTCCCTATAATGAATGTGATTATTATATATATCAAAAGTGTACCAATAAAATTAATTTTTAAAAGTATATACAAGCTAAATGTGGTGGTACATACCTGCAATCCCAGCCCTCAAGAGAATAAAGACAGGAGGATTAATTCAAGTTTGAGTCTAGCCTAGGTTGCATAGTAAGGTCAAGGCCTGAACTACATAATGAGAGCCTGTTTCAAGAAACCCAAACTGAGGCCAGGGATTTAGCTCAGCAGCACAGTACCTGCCTGGTAGTTGGAGAACTAAGTTCAATCCCCTATACCAAAACAAAACAAAAACCAAGAAACCCAGAACAAAGAGATGTACCATTGAGTACCTGACTCATGTGTTCTGCTTAATACTCATTAAAGTTTTCCTTTGAATTTGGACTTTAACAAAAAAGAAAGAGGTATTAATTTCTGTTCAAGAACAAAGTAATCAGGTTACTGAATAAATGTGTAAAAGCTTGCTTTTAAAGTATTTGTAGATCTAATGAGATAAGCTAATAGCATCATTTATTAAAGAAATTTTTAAGTATTCTGCTTTTTTTGGAAACAAGTCTTATGATCCCAAGTGATTATTTTACCTCACATTGAAACTTAATGTTTTGTCACGCTGTTGATGAATTGTTGTTCTTCTTAAATAGCCTAACTATTCCATTTAACTTAATTTAGTCATCAAGTGAAATTTGTCTTCATTATATTTGCATTCACTTTTTAAATGGCTTCAGAGTGGTAAAAGCTCAGTTAAATATGCAAATTCAAAATAATCAGGTTGTTTTTTGAGAGAGGGTCTTTCTTTGTAGTTCAGGATGGCCCTGAACTCACTCTGTAGCCCAGGCTAGCCTTGAACTCTGCAATCCTCCCTCCTCTGCCTCCAAAGTGTTGGAATTGCAGGTGTGAGCCACCACCCTCAACATGTTGGTATGTAGTTGTCATTGCTGGGCTTCCAGGTGTGAGTTATCACTCCCAGCATTGTGGTATGTGGTTACTGAGATTGAACTCAGGACTTGCACTTGCCAGGCAGATGCTAAAACCACTGAGCTAAATCCCTGGCCCCACAATAATCAGATTTTAATTACTGATAACAATCTAAGTAGAGAAACATTAATAAAATTAAATAGACAGTAGTAAAATGTAGGTAGCAGATCTTTGATATAGCATGGAAGAAAGTACCGGACCAGGGTGATGGAATAGTAGTTTTCTCATAGTATGGAATGTCTCATATTGGAAAATCAGAACAAAAACCATACGTTGCTACTGACTTTAGCTATGTCTTTTATGATGTTATATTTGTTACAGTATTTAACTAGCCAAAACTACTAACTTCCCTATTTCTAATGTAAAGGTGAGAGGTCCTCACTGTGCTGCTTTCAGTCGTGGTGGGTGTGTAAGGCCACATTAAGAATTTTTTAATCATGTAGTTCTAGCACTAAAACAACCTCAGCAAGTGTGTGGCTTAATTTACAAATAAAGAAACAGAACCTCTTGTTCCTTTTTACTTGAAGTTACGTAGCTAGTTAGTAAGAGCCTTAGCTTGAATTCATTCCTTTGATTCTAAGAATATTGTATTTATTCCATTTGTTTCCATATTCTTTTCCTCAAAAAAGAGAATTGCTTTAAGACAAATGTTTGCAGGACTCTATTTTTATTGTAGATACCTTTTATTCTTTAAGAAAAAAAGATTGTTTTCTAATCAGTTTGATCACTTTAAAAGCACTTTTAATTTGATATTCAATAAGCTCTTCAAGTTTTGGTCTAGCTTTTTATTATGTATTCAGCTTTTTTATTAATTAACTTTTGTTTATAGTCACCTTTGTCCTAAATTACATTGTGCTCTTAAAGAGTATTTTATATCTCTGATCTCTTTCTCTTTAGTGTCCTAGACTAAAGAAATACTGGTGATAAGTTCTTTAGTACCAAAGATGCATCAACAGCTTCAACTTTTAAGAATTATCTTTTGGTTTTTTGCATCACTGTCTTACTATGTAGTTCAGGCTGACCTTGAACTCATGGAGTAGCTAGGCTGGCCTTGAACTAAACAGCAATTATACTGCCTCAGAAGAGATTACAGGTGTGTGCTACCATGCCCAGCAAGTTTTTAAGAATTTTTAAGATAAACATTTCATGCCATTACTAGGTTTTGGTCTATGTTAGAGAAGAAATTCACAGACTTTTGGGAAAATAATAGAATTATCAACCTACATCAGAGTTAATATTTTTGTTAGTCTTGTCAAAGTTTCACAATTTAAAATAGTGGAAGGTTATTTTCTTATACCTCATTTAACTTTTTTTTAATTAAAGGCAAGTGGTCAGACTATAAAAATCAAAAAGCTTCATGTCAAAGGGAAAAAGACTAATGAATCAAAGAAAGGCAAAAAAGTAACTTTAACAGGGGATACTGAAGATGAAGACTCTGCGTCTACAAGCAGTTCATTAAAAAGAGGAAACAAAGATCTCAAAAAAAGAAAAATGGAGGAAAGCACTTCTATCAATGTATCAAAACAAGAAAGTTTCACTTCTGTTAAAAAACCTAAAAAAGATGACTCTAAGGACCTAACTCTTTGCAGGTATTATTTCAATTTTTATGTATTATATACTTAGAATATCCCATATACCATATTAAAGATTACTTTTTGACACTTTGTATAAAAAGAAAAATGCAAAGTATAAGTAAATGTAGTTTTATCTTTCAATATACATTTGCATTGAGTTTTTATATCAAAGCTAATTTTAATAAAAAATGATAAAGTATACTGATTTAAAACATTATTTTCTTCAGTATGATCCTGACTGAAATGGAAACTCATGAGGACGCATGGCCTTTTTTACTTCCTGTAAACTTGAAACTTGTACCTGGTTACAAGAAAGTTATTAAGAAACCTATGGATTTTTCCACAATTAGAGAGAAACTAAGTAATGGACAGTAAGTATACCTTTTCAGTTCAATTAATATTTAGTGAATAGCTGGTATGTACTGGACGCTTTTCTAGTGAAGCAAGGACATATTAATTAAGAGCAGAGATACAAGCTGCACTTTGGAGAGGGATGTACATGCATGTTAGGTTAGGGTGATGAGGTACAGAAGATAAGTCAGTTAAAATTACTGAAGAAATTTTAAAGCAGTATAACATGAAAATAGCATCAAATCCACACTGGGGTAGGCGAGTAAAGAAAAGTTCCTAGCGAACTTCTCAAAGTAAGTCACATAGTGTATGCACACTACTTGAAGTATATTTAACAAAATTCACTAGTCTTTTTCAGATTATTAAAATGAAAAAGAAGATCATCAGAACTTTTTTAAATTATTGGACAATCCTTAAAATGCATTTCTTACATGTGGAAGCACTTCACTGTTCCATTCACTATAGCTTGTTTGTGATCCTCTCTCTAAAGTGACTTCCTGGCTGCCCTTAATGATCTTTTTTAGACCACTCAAACTCCTGCCAGCGAGTAACAGCCACTAGCGTGTTCAGAACAGAAGCCCCCTCTGGGGCTCTGGAATGTTCTTTTGCAAGACAGACCTACACAAGGTGTTCCACATGAGAATACCCAAGATCTCTGCTCCATTCTGCCTCTGCTTCCTCTGTCCCACATACCCAGATAGTTCAAAGCAAACTATGCCCATTATTTCAGACAGAGTCCCAAAGCATATGTAGAAACATGGAACTTTACATTGAACTAATAACTCTACAATATATTTTTAATTATATTGTACTGCTATTATTACTATACCATAGTTCATCTAGGTTTTCCTGGGTATTTGGGGGTACTTTTTGGGTATTTTGATTTTGATGACTTAGCTTTTGCTTTATGACTTTTTAAAATTGATTTTATTGGTACATTTTGTATACACATTATGATCATATTCAACTTTGAGAATTTGTATCTGTACATGACACATCTTGATTCTCATTTTTTCCCATTCTCCTGCCTTCCCTACAGCCCTCACCCCTCCTATATAAATAAGTTTTGTTTCCATTTGTTTTTAACCATCAATTTTTTTTCTTTCCCCTCTTTACTTGCCCCTACCCCTTTCCCTTTTCCCTTTACATTTTCTTCCTATTTCATAATAACTATCATACAGCTTATTTTCAGTTTCAATTTATGACTTATTTTAAATTTGATTTTATCTGATAATGGTCGGTATTCCTCTTCTTCTCTATCAAATAATTTACTAGATTGACTAAATGACTTCAGCAATTTATTTATCTAGAGGCTTAAAACACTGTCTTTCAGAGGATCCTTTCTGATGTCTCTTATTTTGGGTTAGGTTGGGTTGAGTTGGGTTGGGTTTGATTTTACAATTACAGAAAGGAAGTGCCCCAGTAAAAGAAACATTGAACACCTTCAAAAGTGTTAGTTCAAATATGAATCTAAAATCAGAAGCTGTTGTCTAGATATAGACTACTTTTCTTGCTTTTTCTGTATAAAACAAATGCCCTCCATCTTTGTAGCAGCACAACTCATAATAGATAAGTCTTAGAAGCAGCTTATATGTATCTTTAATAGATGAATGGATAAAGAAAATGTGTTTATAAATATTAGAGTACTACTCTACCATAATATTAGAATACTACTCTACCATAAATAAGGATAAATTTAGTCATTAATGTGAAAATGGATGCACTTTGAGACTATCTTTAAGTGAAATAAATCATACTCATTTGCTTAAATATTGCCTGGTTTCTGTTATGCAAGAATCGTAAAATATAAAGAAACACCAACATAAAAGATAAATAATAGTAAATAAGGATATAACTCTTTTGCAAAAGGGAAGGAAATCCAAGAGATGAAAGAAAGGGAGAAGGAGGGAAAAAGGAAAAAAGAAGTAAGATATGTTTTGTACACACACCACCTTCCATATGAAATGTGACCATTATGTACTAGAGATGTGTTCCAATAATTTTTTTCCAAGACACTTGTCTAAATGGGCAGTACAGTTGAGTTTATAATCAACAAGGACAAACACCTGTGTACAAAGACTTTCCCAGTGTTGTCTTTCATTTTCATGATCCTCCAATTTGTGTATAGGGTAAGACCTAAAACTCAAAGTCCCCAAAACAAACAGGCTAATAAGTTAACACTAAATAACCAAAAAGGCTGCAGAATCTGAGTTTCTTTGGAAAAAGAGCCCTGGTGAATGAAGAAGATTGCAGTAGTGAAGGCAGAGAGGAAAAAAACCTTGTAATCTTGTGTGTGAGGCCAGCTGTGCCTGTGCAGGAGGCAAAGTCCAGAGGATCTGAGCTCCTCTGATTGGAGGTCTTTGATTAAACCCAGATTTGGGACTTGAAACCAAAACTCATGAACAATATTTCAAGCTTCTAGACTATGTTTATAGAACAAAGAGAAAGAGATAATACCTATTTTACTGAGTCTTTCTCAGTTCCATTAGTTTTCCCATCCTTCTACAAAAAAAAGGTACAGGTTTGAATGTTATGCTTATTTTACCTAAAATTCTCTCCTGGATCCTTATCTGCATTAACTTTTTTGTTTTTGTTTTTGTTTTTTTTTGTTTTTTTTGAGACAGAGTCTCACTTTGTAGTTCAGGCTGTCCCTGAGCTCAGCCTCAAACTCACATCACAGCAATCCTTCTGTGTCTGCCTCCTGAGTGCTGGGATTACAGGCGTGAGCCACCACGCTCGTCACTGTGGTATGTGGTACTGGTTGCTGCTGGGGTGAGTCTCTAGGCCCAGTATTGTATGTGGTTACTGGGAATCGAACCGGGGCTCTTGCACTTGCAAGACAGGTACCAGAACCAGTGAACTAAATCCCCAGCCCTGCATTAACCTTTTCTTAAAAAACAATATGAAGAGGAATAATTCTCAAAATAACTTTAAAATATTTTTTAGGGGCCGGGGAGTTAGCTCGGTGGTTCTGGCGCCTGTCTTGCAAGCGCAAGTACCCGGGTTCGATCCCCAGTAACCACATACCATACTGGGCATGGAGACTCACACTCAGCAGCAACCAGTACCACATACCACAGTGCCGGGCGTGGTGGCTCACACCTGTAATCCCAGCACTCAGGAGGCAGAGGCAGGAGGACTGCTGTGATGTGAGTTTGAGGCTGAGTTCAGGGCCAGCCTGGACTACAAAGCGAGACCCTGTCTCAAACAGTCTAAATAATAATAATAATAATAATAATAATAATTTTAAAAATAATCCCCACATGGGGTGTGGCTTTTGCTCAGTGATTCCAGTGTCTTCCTGGTGAGTGCAAAGTCCCAAGTTTGATTCCTGGTACCACATAACACAGTGCCAAGTGTGGTGCCTCACACCTGTAATCCCAGCACTCGATAGACAGAGGCAAGAGGATTGCCAAGAGTTTGAGGCTAGCCTGGACTACATGGTGAGTTCAGGGCCACCCTGAACTACAAAAGTGAGACCCTATCTAAAAAATATTAAATAAAATAAAAAAATAGAAATCCCCACATTTCATTGATATGAAATATACAGATTAGATAAATCGATAGAGACTGCTTGCACTTAGGTTGGTGCTTGCCAAGGGCTGGGTAAGGGAGGAATGGAGAAAAACTAATGAATATAAGGGGTGTTTTTGGAGTGGCGACTGTTTTAGAAATAGAAGTGATGGGGGGGCCGGGGATATAGCTCAGTGGTTCCGGCGCCTGTCTTGCAAGCACAAGGACCTA
>PVIR01020120.1:20620-31922 GCA_004026965.1 Petromus typicus
ACAATACTGGGTGTGGAGACTCACCCCAGTGGCAACCAGTACCACATACCAGTGCCGGGCGTGGTGGCTCACGCCTGTAATCCCAGCACTCGGGAGGCAGAGGCAGGAGGATTGCTGTGACGTGAGTTTGAGGCTGAGCTCAGGGCCAGCCTGAACCACAAAGTGAGACCCTGTCTCAAAAAACCTTAAAAAAAAAAAAGAAATAGAAGTGATGGTATGATTGTTAAATTCTGTTGAATTATCCACTTTAAAATGGCTAATTTTGTTTTTTTATGAATTTCTTCATCTCAATAAAAAATAATTCCCAGAAAAGGAATGTGAGCTGATATAAGGGCTGACTTAAGTCTTCATTAGATATCAGAGATGGAAAAATTTTGTTTCTTTCAGTATTACACATATTAGATCAGAGTGAAAGGCTGTACAAAGTATTTCATCATAGAAAAAGAAATCCTCTTTTATAAGGTCTCAAAGTTTCAGTATCTTGTGGAATATTTCTACTAGTTGTTATTTTAGTACCGTTTGTCAAAAGTCAGAATTAATTTAAAATCTGAATTTCAAAAAGGCTTCTTTCAAAATGTATTGAATTGCTTGCTTCCTTACCAGCTTGGACAGATACATTCCCTTTTTGCTGTCATCTCAGCATTCTTGCAGAGAAAAAAATGGGCTTATTCCACCAAAAAAGCACTGAAGCCACAGGTCTTCTTTCTTGAAGGCAGCCCCTAACAGTGTTACCTCCGGTACAAGGAGGGCACACACTTACTTTGCTTGTCATCATACAGTCAGTATTTCTCATCTTACCTGCAGGAAATACATTTCACAGGTCCACAGCTGGAACCCCAATCCATGGAGACTACTATAGTATCAAACCTATATATATTGTGTTTGTCCTATACATACATATCTATGATAAATTTGAATTTTAAATATCAGATATAGTAAGAGATTAACCATAATAACTAATAAAAACAAAGCAATTATAATGGTGCTATAATAAAAGTTAAGTGAATGTTAACTCCTTGTGTCTATGGCTGTCTGTCTCTCTGTCTTTTATATCTCTGTCTGCCTCTTCCCTTTCCCCCTCGTTTTCTGGAATTTCCCAGTTAACATTTTTTTACTATGTCTAAATGAAACCATGTTTAAGGAGAGACTCCTGTATTTCAGTGCTTCAGTAAAAGACAATATTTGAAGAGAGAAGAGAAATGGGGGAGATTTAACAGAGTGGCATATCCTCGGGCGTATATAAAAACTAGTGGAAAAGTAATTTTTATGGTGCACAACATGCTTTTGCATTATTTTGACTGCAAT
Organism: Petromus typicus; assembly: GCA_004026965.1. Taxonomy (NCBI): domain Eukaryota; kingdom Metazoa; phylum Chordata; class Mammalia; order Rodentia; family Petromuridae; genus Petromus; species Petromus typicus. Next base: position 21,926 of record PVIR01020120.1, read on the forward strand.
TGAACACTGTTACATGTGGATAAAAGGGTATATAAATGATCACAGGGGTCAGCAGAGTTAATGACCTAGTCAAATGGGAGGTCTCCTGTTGCAGAATTGTGAAACAGGAAATGGGATGTAGAGGAAGTGCCAATTAGTTGAAAAAAGTAACTTAGTAGTCAGAGAAATATGTCCATTTAACCTGTCTTTAAATCCAGGATTGTCCAGAACATAGAACCTGTGAATGTTACATTCATAAATAAATACATTACATTTTAAATGTTACATTCATAAAAGGTTACATATTTTATATCAGTTCATTACAGTTAGCCTAATATTTTTTCCTCTTAGCTTGACTTTTTATTTTGCCTTTTATTACTTCTTCATTTGTTTACAAAACCAAACCAGTGAAACCAATCTCTAATTGTATGTTTTCTTTCAGATACCCAAACCTTGAAACCTTTGCTGTAGATGTCAGGCTTGTTTTTGACAACTGTGAAACATTTAATGAAGATGATTCTGATATAGGCCGAGCTGGCCACAATATGAGGAAGTATTTTGAGAAAAAGTGGACAGATACTTTCAAAGTGAGCTGAAGTTATAATAATCTTTTTTTTTTTTTCCTTTTTAACAAGGACAAATGAGACCAGCAATGTGAAGTATATTTGCATAAACGTGCAAGGCACATACATAATGACTTTTTTTCCTTAAAATAAGTATCAAAATATCAGAAGAATGATACCATTTTTAAAGGCTCCACTCCTATGACAACCAAAACCCTTGGTTATTGGTTTGTGTGAATTATCAGCTAATTTAGGTAGAACAGGGAAGCACACCCAAAGAATTTTCCAAGGAAAGGGTGTTATAGTGCAATAGCAATGAAAATATATCAAATCGCACTGAATATTCAACACCAGAGCTCTAATGTGGGAAATGGTTCTCCTTTCCCTCTCAATAAATATCTATTTTTCATTTTTTTACTTTGTAGTTTATTTTTAGTGAATGTATTTAATTTTATGAATTATTTATGATTAAACCACATCCAGAATCTTCGTTTTCTGTGAAAAGGAAGAACTAGAAAATTGCTTTAAATCTTGAAAATACAACAAGGAATGTTTTAAAATATAAAACAAAGCCAAGTTAAACTGTTTACACTGATGTGCTATAAAGGCACCAAAAATAAACTTTACTGTAGAGTTTCAAGTACATTTATATATATATATATATATATATATATATATATATATATATATGTTGCTGCATCACTTGTGTAGTTAAATTGTATTTCAAGACAGTGAAAAATTGACATGTATATACTGTTCATTATTGTTTATATTAAGTCTTGTTTTAAATATGTACTATGTGTATATATTGTTTGCAGACATTATTGTTTATCCCTTAGAAAGACTGTAGCATTTTATTTTAGTCTGAAGGTAATTACAGCTATACAGCTTGTACAGTAATTATCCTCTACCAACACTGTGGCGTCTCCTTAATCTTGGTAGTGCCTGCCTTTGAAACAGGGTGTAGGGGATATTAGTTTTCCATTTTTCTATTTTGTTATATAATTTTAAGCCACCAGGGCCTAAATTAAAGTATAATCATTTGTATCCATGTGGAATAAAATCGTGACAATTTCCTATACACACAGTATTTTTTCATAGAGACATTTCCCTGCCATTTGCCTTGCCTCAGAAATAAATTTAAAAAACATTTGTAACCGCTGTGTTTTATCTACTGTGTGTTGTGGCGGCCTATCGGAGGCAAATAGATCAGAATTTTTTTTGTACCTATGTAAGAGTACTTGGAAGTTTTATTTAAAATAAAATGTTGTGGAAAAAATAGCATTCTTTTTTAGGAGTGTTATTTTTCACTACTATATGTGGCACGGATACAATAAAAGACTTTTACAAATTAGTATTTTAGTTTTTCTTACTGAACCCAAAAAGACAGTCTTTTTGAAATCCAGTTAATTTAAATTTGATTTTAGAATCCTAAAGAAAGAGCAGGATGCAAATGTGGTTCAAGAGCACTGAGCTAGAAGATAACTGATGGGTTTGAGTAAAATTTCTGAGCTGAGAACTTCTCTGGACTTCATTTTCATATTTTACATTTTCCAATACGAGACTATTGGACTACTGGATTTTTTTTTTTTTTTCAACGCTAAGGACTGAGCCCAGGTCCTTGCTAAATCACTAAGTTGCCCACTCTGGGCTTAACCTCACAGTTCTTTTACCTCAGTCTCTTGTAATGGTAGAATTATAGGTATGTGCCACCATGCCTGGCTTGGAATACATTTTTAAGGTTTTGTCCTTATATGAGAACAAATATCTGTATTGTTAGACATATAACCCGGTTGTCAGTAAGGAAAATTGAGTATATAAATGAGTAAAATTATCACATGAATTAGTCTAATAAATGATGAAATATAAATTCTGTCATCAAGAAGTAATCATCTGCTAGATGTCAGGGGTCACTGGTGAACATGAAAAGCCTGTCTTCATGAGCTTGTGGCCCCCAGAATTGAATCTTAGATAATGTGCTCTGTGGTTGGTTTGGTGTTGTTCCTGAAGATTGCCCGTAAGGCCTCAGATGTGCCAGGCAAGGGCTCTAAAACTGAACTGCATCCCCACTCAACAATCTTATCGACTCCTTTTAATATTGAAAGGAGATAGAAAAGTTTTGAAGAGAATGTCTCTCACATTAAAATGCTTCAAAACCAATGATATTTCCAGACTTCAAAAACTTTGTGAAGACTTACCGAAAATCAAGCGTAGTTACATAAACACGTCTGTCTGTTAAGCAAATACTATGCTGTGGTTGAAGGGAGCTGGTGCATAGTCAAAACTAGCCATGTGGAGCCGAGAACAGGGCAAAGTAGCACTTGAGGAAAGTGTGTGGTCTTTATTTTTGTAAAACCATCAGACACTATGTGGGGATTTTTCTTTCTTAGGGTTCTTTTGCCTTATTAATGGTGCATGCTTGTGTTTATTTTAGTATATGTAGGGGGCTGGAGAATAACATGCCTGGTGTTTTGGGGGGTCTCATAAATTAAAAAATAGACTCAAAAAAACAGTTTTCCAAGAATAATACTTTTCTTTTAAAAATAAATAAAATACTCCTGAAAAAAAGGAAAATTTGGTAAGTGTTGGGCCTTTTGACCTGGGATCCTCATTGTAGCTCCCAGGGGCAGCTGTTGAAGCAAAAGGAATGCGATTAGGGGACAGTGGTTGCTATGCTTAGGTGGAGCTCTTCTAGGCAAAGACTTGGGGCACTCACAGTGCCAGGTACTGGACTTATGCTCAGTAAAATCAATAACATCATTTTTCTCAAAAAATTATCGTAAACCTTGAAAATTGTGCATTTATAAGTATACACTCCACACTATATGGTAAGTTTAGCATTAATTTGAACCTTCTTCATTTTATTTCTAAATATACTCTAAGACATAAAAAAACTAGTCTTCAAGTTTAGATTTAGACTATCATTCAAGTGATGACTAATCATGAAATCCATTGTTATTACAGGCAGGAAGTAGTCATCAATTTAAAACAATAATGACCAGTATATTAACATTTATCAACTTGTTAACCACGGGGAAAATTAAATAGGCAGGTGAAAATGTATAGATTCACCTTAAACTCAATAGAAATCAATTACTATAAATGCAGGATAATCTTTTCTCATTTCACCCTCAAAATATTATTTGTAAAAGCACTAATTTGAATCAAAATTATGAAGGATTTAATTTAATCTGTCCTTGGCATCTTAATGTACTCCTCTGTGTATCTCTTTTTAATCTCCTGTCTCCCTATAAACTTTCACATAATTCAAAATCCTTTGTCCCATTAAGCATATCCTCAACAAAGTAATCTAAGGTAAATCATTTGCTCCTTATTGTAAATCCAGTTTGTAGACTATTTCTCTAAGAATTGTTTGCATTTTAAATAACTCCATTTGAAAAATGGAAGATGTTTTTGTTTTGTTAAAGGACTTTAATACTAATAGAAAATGAGGGAGGTATTTTAATAGAACTGAAATTTCCCTCTGATAGGGATGAGACTCATAAAAATAATACAAATAGAAAAACAAGTAGAAACTTATCTGCTAAGAAATCTTGCTTTCATAAAATCTGGTATATATCCTTGGCCTCATAACAATTGTATTGGGAAAAAATATTTTCTTAAACTTCAACTAATTGAGCAGATAGTTCCTGTCCTCAATTTATGGCATATTTTTCACATTGTTCTTATAACTCCCTCTTTTATTCTTTCCTTTCTCTTACATATATAGTCACTCTTAAGGTGTTTCTCCAGGCAAACTTTTATGTACCTTATTTATTTAAGAATATGTGAAATATGTAGGGTGAAAAAAAAAAACCCTATAGATAGTGAAGTATTTTGTCTTGTTTTTGTTTTAGGGGTGTGTGTATTTGTTTGCTTGCTTTTCACAGGGTCTTGCTAACCAGTCTTAAAACTCACCGTGTACCCCAAGCTGGCCTGGAAGCCACAATCCTCCTGCCTCAGCCTCTTGGGCTAGGATTACAGGCATGCACTAGTACTAGGTCTATACAGTGTTTTGTTGTTGTTTTTATTTTAACTTACTTTACTTGCATTATGCTGTAAATCTTACTCTTTTTTTATTTCTGTTTCTTCTGAGTTGAAAAGAGTATATATTTCTTTTGATTGCTACAGGGTATTCCACCACAAAGAATACCACATTTTACTTACAGATTTCTATAGGAATAAAAACCTAAGTTGCTTGCAACTCTTACCTCTATAAATAATGTTTCTGTGACTATTGTAAGCCTTGGTATGGAGCCATTTTCTAATATCACTCCAAATGTTCTCTGAATTCTATTTTCATATCCTTGTTTAAGACATTCTTACCTTACCAGAATTAGTCTGTTTGAGCATATATGGTGATGACATGCAAATTCCCAGACTAAGCCCGTATGAAACACATTGTTGCTTACACCGTGTTCTCTCGGGTCATCTGCTCCAATAAAGCCAAGCACTAGAATATAAAGACATCCTACAGCCCTGTGGCAGCCAGTTTCTCACCCCAGTTTGCCAGCCATGACTGAAGCACCTTGAAAGCGGATCCTTGAGCCCACATTAAACGTCCAGATGACTGAAGCCCCAGCCAACATCGTGACTGCAACCTGAGAGCCTGAGCCAGAGCTACCTGGCTGTGCTACAATTAAACTTACGGCCCAGCAGAAACCATGAGGTAATAAATGTTTGTTGTTGTTTCAGACCCCTCAGTTTTGAGTAATTTGTTACACAGCAATAAATAACTAATATATTATGGTAAGGTTTTCTTTAGGACTTACACATAGGCGAGAATCATCACCTTGTTAGGGACTTGCATACTTTGCTGTCCTTGATCTGCCATACTGCTACTCTCCAGGGAGTCTGTGACAGTTTACACCCCCAACTAGCAGCCCTACCTCTCAACCAGTATTCAATATGTGGCTTATTTTCCACAAACAATTCATGAATTTTTAAGTGGATCAAGTGATTTTTCTAATCGTATAAGTAGCTTTTACCTTGTGTTGCTATTTATTTGTATGCAATGTAGACATGTGTAACTCCACCTACTTTTTTCCAAACTTAATTTTCAACTGGTAATATTCAGGAGGTAAAATATTAGCATTTGCTCTTGGGAGTACTGACACTGGTAAATAAAATGCTCAGGAACATGCCGTTTCATAGAAAATATTGCAAATTCTTAAATATTGCTGGGACTGATATTTATTAAATAGTAAAAGTAGCATTTGTAAGTATGGTAGATAAGGAGTTGACTAAATCTAGACTTAAAGGGAAAGCTAATTTGTTTCTTCTGAACCTTCCTTGAAGGAGAGTGCTGCATCCTAGCTTGTAAATCCACTTTGAGTCAGTGGCAACATTGATATCTGAATCTTCTTTATTTAGCTTCTCCACCCCGGCCATGCACAAGATTATTTGAGTTGTTCTCACCAGATCCCTAAAAGGTGTATGAAGTGAACTATAAGTTGTATGTGGTTCACGCTTTAATTTTCTTAATTAAAAAGAAAACTGAAAACTAAGCATTAAGCTGAATTTGTATAAACAACCTTATTCTCCCTGAATGTACTCGTTCTATCCTTTAGTAAAAAATAGCTCTAATAATCATGGTAGTGTATGTCAACAAACATGGTTGAGTCTTGCATAATTCAGTAGAGAATAATAAAAGACAAAGAAAACTTTTATTTGGAAATAGATTTTGGGGTGAAGTAAAAGTCCGGTGCCTTCAGTACGTCACCAAAAGTTGGTGAGGCATTTATACAACACAGAAGATCAAAGCCTTCGACAGGCTGTAAATTAACTCTGCTCACTTCTCCAGCTCTCAAATTCCATTTACAGTTTCTTCAGCATTGCATTTAGTAGTCACAGTTCATTCTTCTGTCTTCACTATGCCGAACCTCAATTACGTTGAACAGAAAAATGACTTGAAACAAATTCTGATTGTATTCAGCCTTTAAAAATTATCATGTAATTGTATTTCAATATTAGTAAATTAAGTGAAATAATTGGTTATAGTACAAAATTGCAGTATTTCTATTAAATATATATAAATTACAGCATGGAGAAAACTCTGAGAATATATATATGTATGTATACATATATGTATACATACATATATATATTAATTTTTCTTGGCTGGGTAGAATTTTGGAAGACTTTAGCATCTTGTCTTATCTATCTTAATATATCTGGAACAAAGGTGCATTATTTACTTTTTAACTTTTAAAATGTCACAACCAAATATATTTAGCTTATAGATATAACTGATAAAAACAATAAAGATTAAAATTGACATATGACATTACATCAGAATTGATAGGTGGATTGCTTCCATTTTTTATCTCACTTTACTTAAATAAATTTTTTACTGTACAGATATATTCCAGATGGAAAACATTTTAATTGCCTACTTTGTAGTTATCTTGCATTTCTTCCTTTAATCTAGTTTTTTTTTTTTTACATGTTGATTCAGGGAGAAATTTTGATTAGTAAGCAAACTATAACAATTCAATTCTTAGAGTGATTGCTCAAAGGAAGTGTATGATACAGTTCTGGGTGGTGGCAGGGAAAAAATCTGAGACTTCTGGAGAATTGTCTAGAAGATAATTTATGTCTAAACAAGACATAGGCTCTTGTCTTTGAAGATTGAAGCGGAAGGCCACAAAGCTGCTGTGGGCATCATTCATTATGCTGAGTCAAACCTGAAAGAAGGCGAAGGCAAAGGTAACTGAGGATGGGGGCAGTGGGAGGGGAAGATGAGAGGAGCTTGGTCTCTTGATGGCATGAACCACTGAATTAATTAACCTTAGAACACTCTGCTTCTGGACATTTTCCTAGGTGAGATAATTCATATTGTTTGGTAAGCCATTTCATTTTAAATCTTGTTTCAGATGAAAGCATCTTGCCACAGCCAGAGCTACTATTTTTTAGTTAAACTATATAGTTATATAGCTGTTATATATAGTTATATAGCAATTCCAGAGGGCTCCATTCATACAGATTATAACCCAGCTGCCTCCAAAGACATGAAAACTAAAACCAACACTCTTCACCACCCAATTAAGTAAACTTGTCTAAGGATTCAAGTGTTTATTTTTGGCCTGCTAAAACAGAAATCCTCCAAGCATGTTAAGACCAATTTTCTTTAATAGCTCAAATGTTTGCATTCTTTTGAGTGATTTGAGCATTACTAGCATTTTGGAATAATATCAAGATGATTATTTGTAAAAGATGAATATATTCCTATTTATTTGGAAAGAGTTACATTGCTTTGGAATGAAAATCTAAGAAAAATGAAGACCAGATTTGCTGCTGTACATGAGAAAGGAACCGAGGCTAAATTTAGCCTTCTGGTGTAGACACTGAGGCAACTGAACAAAATTTATGAAACAAGTGATTTAGGCAGACTATGTGAAACACAAGAATAATGTGTAAAATAAGAGTAAGAAAGGAAGCTGGTCTATATTTACTCAAGACTCCCTGCAGGCCTTTTTGAGTTTAAGAGAGGGTGTTCTTGAGCCCGGGATTTAACTCAGTGGTTCCAGCACCTGCCTTTCAAGTGCAAGGACCCGTGTTCAATCCCCAGTAACCACATACAACAATGCCAGGCATGGAGACTCACACCCACCAGCAATCAGAACCACATACTACAGTGCCATGCTCACGCCTGTAATCCCAACACTTGGTAGGCAGAAGCAAAAGGACTGCTGTGAGTTTAAGGCTGAGCTCAGGGCCAGCCTGAATCACAAAAGTGAGACCCTGTCTCAAAAAAAAAAGAGAGAGAGGGTGTTCTGAATGGAGCACAGAAATGACAGTACTGAACTGAATTGAGGAAACAGAGGTCAGAGATTAGGCTGAGGTAGCTGTTATTTCCAGAGTATAACTCCGGAGAAGGAGCTTATAGAGTGCAGGAATCAAGTCTGCCCTGAGATATGTGGTGAGTACTAACCCACCTGTGCACAGGGCGACACTCTCTCAGACCAGGCAAAGAATGATCTACGAGTAGAACAATCAGCAGATCTCTTCGCTGACAAAGGGCGGAGACATTGGAGTTCTAAGCAACCAAAGTAAACAATCATTGTGAAACTCCCAGGACACTGAGTAGAAACAAGAGTCATATCTCAGTAGTGGGAATAAATCAGCCCTAGAGAAAAGCTTACTGAATACCTGACTGTAACCCTTAATCATGCTATGTCAGCTTGAGTGCATTAAGAAATCTCTAGGAGCTGAATGAAGCGCAGTCTGGATGTGTCAGTGGCTAGGTGATGTGTAGACCAGCAAACAGGAAAAGACCCACCCCCCAAATGTGAGTGGCACCACCAACTGGTTTCTAGCCTAGAAGGAATTTTTAAAATGAAGGAAAGAACATTCCCTTCTGAACTACTCCAGTCTTCTTAAGCAGAAGCGCCTTCCTGTTGCCTCTGGATGTTTGTCTCCAGTTTCTTCAGCGTTTCAGCAGAGTCATACTAGGGACTCTTCCAGGCCAACATTGGACTACTACTGTATCCTTGATAACCTCATGTTCTATAGTTTCCATCTTCTTGAGCTCAGCAGTTGCTGTATCCCTGGCTCTCCAGCATACAGTCATTGTGGACCCTGAGCCTACTCAATAAATGTCCTTGCATACTGATACATATAGTTCCTACCAATTGTATTCTTCTGGAGAACCCTGGCCATTACACTGCCCATCTGATGATGTTTGCAAACAAGGATCAAAATGATATACAAGTAACTCCCTGCTAAAAGAGTCCAAATCTTCAGAGAAGTCAACATGGCTAAGTGCTCAAGAATCTAAAATTCAATGTGTTCATCTTTCAAACAAAAATTATTACACCTAGACATGAAGAAAAACAGGACCTATAACCAAGAGAAAAGTCAGTCCAAAGAAAAAAAGCCAGGAATGACAGATGATGGAATGAAGAAAAAAGACTACAGTAAATTTTTTTAAATATGTTGAAGTAGGGGCCGGGGAGTTAGCTCAGTGGTTCCGGCGCCTGTCTTGCAAGCGCAAGGACCCGGGTTCGATCCCCGGTAACCACATACCATACTGAGCGTGGAGACTCACGCCCAGCAGCAACCAGTACCACATACCACAGTGCTGGGCGTGGTGGCTCACGTCTGTAATCCCAGCACTCGGGAGGCAGAGGCAGGAGGATTGCAGTGATGTGAGTTTGAGGCTGAGCTCAGGGCCAGCCTGAACCACAAAGCAAGACTCTGTCTCAAAAAACCTAAAAAAAGGGCCGGGGAGTTAGCTCAGTGGTTCCGGCGCCTGCCCTCCCACCTCATCACCCCCTAATTCACAATTATGTTCCAGAGTAAAAAATAAGCAAATGAGTCACCCACAATTAAAAGGAAAATCTACAAATGCAGAGACCAAGCCAATCAGTTCCCAGACAGAGCAAACAGTAATGCCTGAACAGTAATGCCTGACCTGAAAGTGATCTAGAATATTCCAAAGTAAATAAAATGTA
>PVIR01020121.1:0-31020 GCA_004026965.1 Petromus typicus
GTTTTTTGAGACAGGGTCTCACTTTGTGGTTCAGGCTGGCCCTGAGCTCAGCCTCAAACTCACGTAACAGCAATCCTCCTGCCTCTGCCTCCCGAGTGCTGGGATTACAGGCGTGAGCCACCACGCCCGGCACTGGTATGTGGTACTGGTTGCCGCTGGAGTGAGTCTCCACACCCAGTATTGTTATGTGGTTACCGGGGATTGAACCCAGGTCCTTGCGCTTGCAAGACAGGCGCCGGAACCACTGAGCTATATCCCCGGCCCTGGGACTGACCCTCTTGATCCCTTTACCCCTGTCTCTCCGTCTCCCTCCCCTTCTCTTTGTTCAGCTTTCTCATGTCCTTTCCCTGTCCCCTCACCCAGTCCTCACGGGTGACCAGCAGGACCAGTAAGTTCCCTCCTGTCAGGAGATCACAAACCAATGAGTAAACACTCAACCTTGCTGAGAATTAAAGTAAGATGGTGCAACAGGCAGCCTGGAGCGGCCAACTCTGAAGTGAGCCAGCCCTGCAAAGCCAGGCTGCAGCATTCACAGAAGTCCTGGGGCAGGACCCAGCCTGCAGCATTGCAGGGAGGAGAACAGTCGAGTCATCCGCCACACTCAGTCCTGCCAGGCATCCTGAGCACTCTACAGTGTGCACTCAGCCTAGAATGTTCCCCGTTCCCCTCATCCCCAGGGACTCCCAGGCTCATCTACTCCCAGAGGCCACAGCCTCCTCTGAGCTGCCTACCCCTTCTTCCCTGATGTGGTGGGAAACCTCCCTCAGCCTGGAGACTAAGGAACTGTGTCCTTCTCAGTCCCACAGGCCTGCACAGTGTCCACTGTGGAGGTGACATGAATGTAAGAGAGAAGGTTTCTGTTGCACCCCTCTGACTCCTGCCATGGTCCTCAGGAGTTTCGGCCAGAGAGCCCTGGTGGCTACCCCAGGCACTGTCCAGGGACAGAAGATAGACATGCTGATGTAGGACTCCAATCCCCGCAGCTACAGAAGGGCCCTTAGTATGCACAGGGTTCCCAGTCTGAAGCCAGCAAGTGGCCCACCCTGAGCACCTTTCAACCCTTGACCCTCATAGCAATTCCAGGAAGGCACCATTGTCCCCATTTTACCGAAGCTGCAGCTGAGGCCCTGCTAGTTCTGGTGTTTGCTTTTGGCCTCCTAGAGAGGAGCTGTCTCTCAATCTTAGAAATAAAAAATGAGGCCCTGCAGGTTCCAGTGCAGGCACGGGTAGAGCCAAGAAATTAGTGCCCCATGGTGCACAAGGCTCCTCAGGCCACTCCAGCCAGTGAACCTGTCCTTCCTTTCAAGCCTGGAGGTGCAAGATCCTGGACAGACTACACGATTGTTGGTGCAGATCCTGGGGCCAGCTTCCATACCTCCCCCATGGCAGGACTTGGGGTTCCCCTGAAGACAAAGCAGGGAGCAGACAGCCTGCCTGACAGCTTCTCTCCCCACCTGTCTTCTTCCGGCCTCTGTCCTGATCACTTCCCTACCACGAAACCTGCAGAGAGAGCAGGCCGCCTGGAATATTAAACAGGCTGGGCCTGGCCGGGCTGGAGCAGCAGGTGTGGATGTGGACCCTGGGAAGCTGAGCTCCATGGTCACAAAGAGTGAAAACATCCACACCCATCAGTGCGTAGTCCGCCACCTCTCAGACTCTGCTGGGCCTGGGCCTCTTAGCTAAACGCAGAGCACAAGTTTCACACTCATTCCGCTCCGCGCTTATGCTGAGAACCTCTGGAGCCTGGACAAGCAGAGTGCCTTGCCAAGAAGGTCTGAGAGGCCCACCTGCAGGTGGAGGAGTCCCAGGGAGAAAAGCAGCAGCCCAACACAGCAGACACTCTTCCTGGAGTAGGGAACGGAACTGGAAGTTACTAAACTTAGTAAGCTTTCACTTTTCCTTTTCAGTTTTTCTTCTTTTTTCTTCGGTGCTGTGGATTGAACCCAGGGCCTTTGCACCAAGCTATATCCCCAGACCTTTTACTTTTTAATTCTGGACTGGGTCTTGCTAAATCGATAAATTATGCAGGTAGGCTTCAATTTGCAGTCTCAGCCCCTTGGAGTGCGGGGATTATAGGAGCACCATCACTTAGAGCATTCATCTTTTTAATGTAAATGTGCTATCTGTTTTAAGATGGGCCTTTGGGAGAGACAAAAAGGCTGGGATTTCCCTTTGATCCTGAGGGCCCTGCAGCCCAGCAGGCAACTCCATCTACAATGGACCACAGAAGGGGAGAGAGAGAAAATAAGGGGCAGCCGGGAGAGAAGGAGGAGGTGAGTGAAAGCGGAAGGAAAGAACCCCTGAGACGAGAGGAGGGAAGGAGAGAGGGAGAGAAAACAGAAGGAAGGGTGGAGGCTGGGGCCGGAGCACTCGGGGCTGTCCCCACTCCAAGGTGGCCTGTCCAACAGGCCCTGGACAAGCCACAGGAACCTGCTGTGGTGGGCACAGCTGGGGTGGCTCCACGTGCCGTCACCCCTCTCCACACCTCAAATCCCCTCCCAGCCTGGGCAGAACTGCCATGTGAGCAGGAACAAAGGGGTGCACCAGCCTGGCATCCAGACTGGGCTGATACGGGCTTGGTCATGCCTTGCCAGCAGCCACAGGTCACACCCTTCCTACTTTCAGGCTTTAATGCTAAAAGTGGAAGTTAGGTGATTTCCTGGGTGTGTTTCCTTCCTATAGCCAGAGCTGCCTTGCCCAGCTTTCTGTAGAATGAAGCAGAGAGCAGACTAGACCATCAGGCAGGCCAGGGGCCCAGGATCCCCTGACGGCATGGAGCCTGAGGCTGGCCCTGGCTGGCAGCAGGCCAGGGCCTGGCAGCTGTCTCTTCTCTTGGCCCTGGGGACCCAGACTCTGACTGCCCAGGACAGCTGGAGGCGAGACCAGGCTTCCAGATGGCCTCCGCCCTGTTACTGGGGCGCTTTGGGATGACGACATCTCAGCCACATAATCAGGGCCTGGCTGGTGTGCACTTGCACATGTGTCACACTCACTGAGCCATGTGTCTCTGGACTTGGGCTCCAAGAGGCCAGAGAATACCCTGTTCCACCTAGGGCCACAGGGGTTCACACACGGGTCTGTGGAGCAGAGTGCTCACCTAGAGGAGGAGGCCTGACCTTGAGAGCAGAGAACAGGCTCATCCTCCCTGTCCGGGACCCACGCCAAGCACCAAGCAGCACCGCATCCATTTACCTTACAGGAAAAAGAAGCTGCCAGAAAGGATTTCCAAACCAGTGAAATACTCGTCTGACCAATGAGCCACACCCCAGGCCCCAGAAGGTTTTCTGAGGAAACCACAGTCACTCGTAAAGGTCTTTTTATAGCAAGACACTCACTGGCACATTTTAGGCATACATGATGAGAACCCTCATTACGGGGAATTTGCACCTGTGCAACCTTCCCCCTCTCCTTGCTCTGAAGACTCCTCCCCCCATGTGCAAAAGCTGTTTCCATTTTTCCTTCTCTTTGCCCTTTTTTCTTGTCTCTTCACTCCTTTCTCCTTCCCTACCTCCTCTTTTGTTGCCCTTCACGTTTGACCATTTCCTTCCCATTTCCCAATATCTATTATATATTTTAGTTCTTATTTCCATTTTCTGTTTCTCACACAAGAGAAACAATACAGTATTTAAACATGTCTATTTAATTTATCTCCCCTGAGAGTACAGTCTCAAGGTCCATCTATTCAGCTATAAATGTCTGAAACTCATCTTTCTTTATGGCTGAGTAGTACTCCATTGTGTGTTTTTTTTTTTTAAACCACACCTTCTTTATCCATTCATCCGTTGACGGGCATTTGGAGTGCTTCCAAGATTCAGCTATCACAAACTGTGCTGATATAAACCTGGGTATGTATATATTGCTGTGGTATAATGCTTCTTTTCTTCTTCTTCTTTTTTTTTTTTTTTGAGATGGGGTCTTGCTTTGTAGTTCAGGCTGGCTCGAACTCACTCATAGCCCTGGTGAGCCTCAAACTCACAGCAATCCTCCTGCCTCTGCCTCCTGAGTGCTGGGATTATAGGTGTGAGCCAATACACTTAGCACTGTGATATATGGTACTAGGTTAGAACTTGGGACCTTGTGCTTGCAAGGCAGACACCAAAACCACTGAGCTAAATCTCCAGCCCTGTTAATTCTTTATAGACTGACCCACCTGCCCTGCTGAGACTGTAGCCCCTAGTGTCCCCTCCTGCATACCCAGCCCTGCCCACTGCCACACCCTTCTCCAGGGAGAGGCAGCTGACCTTTTCTATATCCCCTGGGCCCAGCAGGGCCTTTCCAAGGACAGAGGTTGCACAAGTGAAGTGCCTGCTGGCCAGAGAAGGGACAGCAAGCCCAGGGCCCTTCCCAGGCCACTGCTGCCCATAGGAGCCTGGTGGCAGAAGGTCTGAAACCCATTGTCTTGCTAGCAGGCACCTGAGAGGAGGCTTCTTAAACTCACTGGGTCAACAGAAATGAAGCTACAGGCCCAGAACAATCCCTACCACCATCAGTGGGGCCACCCGAGTCCTAGTTGGCCTGTGCTTGGCCTGACACTACCTGTGCCCCAGGATAAGGTGATAAGGTCCTGGGGTCAGCGTGGAGCTAGAGGGCCACCGAGCTGCTTCCAGCCATCTCCAGGGCCACAGTCCAGGCAGGACTGGTGGCCAGGGCACGGGTCCAGAGGAAGTTTTGTCTCATGTGGGACTTGAACCACAGCTGGTCCTGGCCGGCACGTCCCAGAGGCTGGAGGACTTCTGTATAGCTGGCACTGTCACTCTGCCCAGAATATCCCAGCCTTGTGGGTCTGGGCCCTGGGTGCAGCTCCTGAAAAAGCATAAGATGGGGCAGAGGGTAGGAAAGAGAAAGAAGAAAAATGCCAACCAGTTCTAATGTGTCCACAGAGCTGAATGGAATCTGACCGAAAGGTTAAGGCAGTAAAAAGGCTGACACAAAATGAAGACAGAAATGTCGAGCGTTCCATCTCTCTTTATCTGGTCATCCATCAGGAGACCCAGGTGAAAGGCCAGTGTTTCAGTACAAGTGGCCTCTGGGTCCCGAGAAGCAGCCAGGCAGCTGTCACCATCACCTGCGTGTCAGGTTTCTCCTCAGCAGAGCAGGTGGGAGCTGACAGCAGCCCCTGCTGCGCGGCCTCCGGAGCCAGCGGCTTCAGCTCTGGGCTTCAGCAGGGGCTGCTCAGGGCCTCCAGCGTGCAGCGTCTGCCTCGGGTCACCTCGGGCTCTCACGGGCTCTGCGGAGAAGAGCACAGAGTGCGGAGAGGCCACCTGACTGCCACGAGGGTCACCAGTGACCTCCCAGGCTTCATTCTGTTGTCCCAGCCTGTGACGGTCCCTGCCTGGCCACCTATGCAGCAGCTGGACACCAGGGCTGCACCTCTTGCTTGTGATGCCCTCTGGGCTCCATGTCCAAGTCTTGCTTGCCAGGAACTTGCCAACACCACTGCTTTCTTTGCAGTACTCAGTGTCTTGCCACAGTTCACATAATCTGTCCCTGGCTGCTCTGGAAGTGGCTGCCAGTCCCGACTGACTCCTCAGCAGCTATAGTAGTGCTACAGCACCTGCCTGTCTCTCAGCTGCTCAGAGCAGGGTCACAACTCCAGGATGCTAGAGGGGCTGAGGGTGCCGCGTCCACGCACGGGAAGCTCTAAGAGTGAGCCCGATGGTTCCCGCGCCTGCAGTCTGCGTTACCATTGTGCAAAGGGCCCAGGTGCGACGCTACCTGGCACTTACAGTCAGAGGGCCCTGAGCCAGGCACTGTGTGAGGACAGGATGGGTGAGGGTGGAACCAAGAGGGCCACAGCTCTGTCCCCGCAGGGCCATGTCCCTGTACAACGCTCAGGCGTGTCCATGACCAGATGGTCAGGTGTGGCCAGACCCATGAGCAAGAGGCCCCACTTCCACCCTGGCAGGTCCCTTCCCAGTGAGGGGCCAGGTCTGTGCAGGGGTCCTGCCACGCCCCCCATGGGGGACACTGCCGGCCAGGGCTTCTGGGGCCCTGACCCAGGGCCTCTCCAAGGCCCCTGTGCCCCCCTCAGCTTTCTGCACTTATCTCTCCTCTGCATCGGGCTGTGGGCCTGGACAGGTGGCAGACTCCCCCTCTGTAGCACTTCAGGGCCGCAGAGCTGACAGCAGGCAGCCTAAAGACTCTGGACACCCACCCCACTGCCTGTCCTCCTCTCGCTCCCCAACTGCTCACTGGCACTTTTCCACTGGGATCTAATTCGAGCAGAGGAGACAATTTCCACAATCAATAGCAACTGGCTTGGAAGCAGCCTGGTGCAGGCAGGCGTCTCCGGAAGATGGGTCAGTTGGCTCTCAGCAGACACAGTAATGGCTTTGCTGGCAGATGGGCCTTGGAGCAGCATCTGCCAGGCAAGGGCCTGGGTCCCCATAGGGCACAAAGGCTGGGGGAGGGGCCGCATGGCCCAGGCACTTCCTGTGTGCAGCTGTCCCTGGCTGGATGGACTCACACCGCGGCTCCTGTGTCTGCGGGTGAACAAGGACCCTGCCACCTTCCTGACCCCACAGCCCTCAGGCTCCACTGTGGGACAGCTGGGCCCAGGCTGCAGTGGCCACCAGGGAACGTGTCTTCACCTGCCAAAACACAGAGTGACCTTGGAGACAGACACTATGATCCCAGTTCCATGAGGCCACAGAGCAGAGGAGTCCACTGGGAGGGGAAGGACACAGCCAGGGCTGGGAGAGGACGTGTCGGTCAGTGTTCATGGGGACATAGGGTAGCTGGGGGGGGGGATGCTCTGGAGAGGGTCCCAGTGATGGCCCACACTTGGGAGTCCTTGTACCTGTTGTCTGGGGAAGAGTCATGACACCCAGCTGCATGCTGCATGCAGAGAGCTGAACACAGCACCTGTGTTCCTCCGCAGGGCCTGGTGAGCTAGTGGTCCAAGGTGCGGAGGTACAGGCAGGGTGGAGCAAGGGGCTGCCCTTCTCCCTGATATGGCCTGGGAACCCCACACCAGGCCCCAGAGCTGTTCCTCCAGCCCCGGCCCTCCCTGCAGTTCAGGCACAGCCAAGCCAGAAGGTCCTGTCACACCCCAGGTTCCCCCAGCATAAGACCGGCAGGAGCTGCCCAAGGTCCTGAAGAAGAACCTTGTCCAGCTGCCTGAGACTGACCATAGCCCATGACCCAGAAAGGAGCAGGACCCAGCAGGAAGGGGTGCTCTGGGAACCCAGTACCCCAGGCTTCCATGTGCAGCTGTGAATGCCCAAGTCTGTGCTGATGTGGGGCCAAGGGATGCCCTGCAGGGAGTGGCAGATATGGTGACTGAGATAGAGGTCACTGTGCCACCTGAAACAGAGGAAGCACACGTGGATGGCGTGGGCACACAAGCCTGGTGCTGCCCAGAGGGCCTCCAGAGCAGCGAACTGCTGGTGTGTGGCTCTCTTAAGGCTCGTATCCGAGGGAGTGCCACAGGCCGGGCCCCATGGTGACCTGCTGAGCCTCAGCTGCATACTGTGCAGTGTGGGCACCACAGGCACTGAGCCTGGCACATGAACTGTCCACACACTGATGAGAGGTGGGAAAAAAGGGGGAGGAGGGAAGCAAGTGTTGGGTGGAGGACGAAGGGCAAAGGATGGGAGGGGAGAAAAGCAGGCTCAGCTGGCCAGGAGCGGCACTAGGCGGGGACACAGCTGGGGCTGGCAGGCACCCTGTGGTCCAGGGGCTCAGCAGTGATGTGGGTCTTTTCTGTTGTTTTTTTGGGGCCAGGGCCTCAATATATAGTCCAGGCCGGCCTTGAACTGCTAGTGATCTTCCTGCCTCAGCCTACCAAATTCGATTACAAGCACACGTCACCATGCTCAGCATGTACTTTTGAGCAATACAGAAATGTGGTGACTTTGGGGACCTGAAGAGGTGGGTTGAAAACATGGGCCATGGTGAATTGGGCAGAAGCCTCGGGCAGGGGCCAGCATCAGTTTGGATGTAATAAGGCTCGTGTCCAGGGCCTGGCCCCAGCTGACGGAGGTCCTGGGAGCCCCACACACCATGCTTGGCCTTGGCTCAGACACAGAGCTATGGGGTCAAGTGACTGGACCCAAACTGCTGAAAAAATGTAACAAAAACTAGTCTTTTCTACCCTAAATTGATGTCCTGGGGCGTCTTAGTGACAGAGACTGACAAGTAGCGTTGTGGTGTCACACACACCATGGGCCTGGATGACACTGCGTCACGCCTCCCCCACTTACTGCCTGAAGCTCCTGCTCCTGCAGCTGTTGAGGCTTGCCCAGCTCCACTCCTGCCCTCCACCCTCTTTAACTGTCTATGCCGTGTCTTTCCCAGATGCCTCAGAGTTGGAATCGCACAGGAGGCAGCCGCCTTGGACCCTTACCCGGTCCTGGGGTTAGACACTAGCCGTGCTGAGCTTCATCCCAGCCTTGAGATGTGTCTCCCTAAACCACCCAGGACGGCCTCAGACTTCTGATCCCCCTGCCTCAGTCTCCCAAACAGCAGGGTTTACACATGTGCTGCTCCCCTTAGTGATATGCATTTAAATTCCCTCCGTCTCTTTCCCTGGCCCATTGGCTTATTTCTTGTCAGTGCTGAAAAATTCTCCATGGTCTGAATACACCACAAACAGAAGAGGTCTTGTTTGCTTTTAGTTTTGTGTCTGAACCTGGTCAGCCAGGCTCCAGGGGACAGATACAGGGAAATGGATCCACCCACTAAAGCAATGCTTAACTCCAATTGGGGTGACAGGTGTGAGCCCTGGGAGGGCTGAGACAGCACCAACACTGCTGGCCGAAGTTCTGCCCATCACTCCTCGGTCCCCATGGCAAGTTGGTGCCTTTCTCCAGCAGGAGCCACAGAAGCACCAGGCAGGGGTAGAGCCTTGGCTCCGATGCCCAGGGAGCAGCTGCAGGCTCCTCTTCCCGGGAGAAGGCCTAGACTGCGTCTGTGGTGGACATGGTTCCGGCCCCTCTGCAGCTGCACAGGTAGAGATCAGGGCGGCACTCCACATCCTTCACTGAGCAGGCTGCAGGACGGAAGTGAGGACCAACCGTCACCACACAGAAGCCAGGAAAAGCAGGCTGGGACTTCTGCAGGGACAGCAGCGTCCAGGACAGCAGAGCTCAGTACTGGACACTGGTTTCAAATCTCATGCTTGACATTGCTCGTTCATTTCATCACACTGTTTCCTTTCTTTGAGCAATTTTTTTTTCAGTGCTGAGGATGGAACCCAGATCCTCATGTAGGGGAGGCCAATACCCTGGCATGAAGCTTCCTCCCAGGCCAAGAGAATAGTTTGTTAACTAGCACTTGTCTATGATTGCTGCACATATTGTTTTCTGAGACAAGGTCTCTCTGTGTAATTCAGGCTGACCTTGAACTATGCTGTTTTTTGGGGGGGTACCAGCCCAGACAGGCATGGTGATGCTGAGCTAAATCCCCAGCACTTGAACTCATTACATAGCCCAGGCTAGCTTTATACTTGTGGCGATACCGGTACCTGCCTCAGCCTCCTGAGTGGTAGGATTGCAGGTATACACCACCACGCCGAGTTTACTATGCATTTTAAGTGGCATTATTTCAACTGAAAATTAACAGTATATTATTTTAAAAGGGCTGAGGATTCAGCTCAGTGGTTTGTCTGTCTGGGAAGTGTGAGGTCCCGAGTTCTAATGCTGGTAACAGATACCACAATGCAGGGCGTGGTGGCTCACGCCCATAATCTCCACATTTAGGAGGGAGCAGGAGGATTGCTATGAGTTCAAGGCTGGCCTGTTTCATAGTGAGTTTGGGGCCAAGCTGAAATACAAAACGAGACCCTGTCTCAAAAAAAAAAAAAAAAAAGATATTAAAAAAATAAAACTAAGAGTATAAATAAAGCTAGGCATCGTGGCTACCTGAAATTCCACCACTTGGGAGGCTAAAGCAGGAGGATCACAAGTTCAAAGCCAGCTTGGGCTACACAGTTACATACCATCTACCACCCCAAAAAGGGTATAATTAAAAGCTATGATTAATTGGGAAAATAAATATGAAGAGCACATCAATTCATTCCATCAACTATTCTGGTGGGTTCTCTATTTAATTGATATTTTTTTCACTTACCCAAATCCTGCTAGTGTGTGTGTGTGTGTGTGTGTGTGTGTGTGTGTGTGTGTGTGTGTAAACAATGAACTGACTGTGCGTGGCCCACACTCCACACAAAGAGCAGGCGCCTCACATGAGTGGACGGATGAAGGGGCAGGGGCCAGTCACTCCTGTGCCGTTGCTCTCTGGGATGCAGGTAGACTCAAGGACCTTTACAAAACCCGGGTTTTGAAGCGAGATCGAGGCACTCACTCACTCAGCAGGAAATTCAGAAGGGCTATTAAAAGGCAACTGCTCTAAAAAACAAGGCTGAGCATGGTGGCACACACTTGTAGTCCCAGCACCAGGATCAGGCAGAAGATCATCATGAGCTCGAGGCCAACCTGAACTACAGAGTGAGACCCTCAAAAAAAAAAGATGTGCATGCTTCATGTGTGGAGTGTGTGTGTAATTCAGTGGTAGGACACTTGCCAGCATGTGTGTAGCTGTGGGCTGAATCCCAGCATGGTCATAAGGAAAACAAGTGTCACAAGCATGAAAGGGACCTAACAGTCCTCAGGTGACCCCAGCAGATGCCACCATCTGCAGCCTGCTCCTTCTCACATGACTCTAGTTTTCTCCAGAGGCTTTGTTAAATTTTAATTTCAAAGTCAGCAAAACATAGCTATTTTTACATTGCTGCTCTTAAATAAAAACCAGATAAAAGTAATGCTAGTAGCAAAAACACAGCAAAGCCAAAGCTGGACCTCACCGTTCCCCACTACTGCCCACTAACAGGCTAAGCAGCCAGGGCCACACTCAGAACCAGCATGGACCAGGCCCTCGGAGCTTCCACTGCCCTCCGCTGGGACGTGGTGGCTGTGGACAGTGGTCTCTGTGGAGGAGACAGCCCTGCCGCAGAGACAAAGGGCCAAGACAGGGCTCCAGAGCCTGGTCCTGAGTGACCTTGCTGGCAGGGCCGGCTGAGGCCAAGCCCTCCTCTAGGCCCCTCTGGAAGACGCTACTGCAGGCTATAATCTCAGCGCTCCGGAAGGACAGCCTGGAAGCACCTCAAGTTCAGCAACGTGTGTCCTATCCCTAGCGAGGAGGACAGGGCTGGAGGCAGACAGACCTCCCTACATCCTCAGGATGAAAGAGATCAGCTGAGGCACTGACATAAGGGCATTACCTACAATCACAGCAGGAGGCCTGCAAATTCAGGGCCAGCTAGGCAACTCGGTGAGACTTTATCTCAAAATGAAAGGACTGAGGGTGCAGCACAGTAGTAGGGGAGCCCTGGGTTCAATTCCTACTGCTGTTAAAAAGCAAAGGGAGGGCCGGGGAGTTAGCTCAGTGGTTCTGGCGCCTGTCTCGCAAGCGCAAGGACCCGGGTTCGATTCCCCGGTAACCACATAACAATACTGGGTGTGGAGACCCACACCCAGCAGCAACCAGTACCACATACCACATACCACATACCACAGTGCCGGGCGTGGTGGCTCACGCCTGTAATCCCAGCACTCGCGAGGCAGAGGCAGGAGGATTGTGATGTGAGTTGAAGGCTGAGCTCAGGGCCAGCCTGAACCACAAAGCGAGACCCTGTCTCCAAAAAAACCTTAAAAAAAAAAAAAAAAAAAAAAAGCAAGGGGAAAGGGGGAGGCCCACAACAGAAGATATCCTGTGGTCTCTGACCCCAGAGGCTGGGTAACTGAGCACTAGAAACTGAGTGTCCACAACACAACACAAAGGAGGAAAATCAAGTGCATTTTACTTTGTTGTGTGGTACTGGGGATGGGACCTAGGATCTTCACACTGAGATATATCCAAATCCTTTTTAAAATTTTCTTCTTGTGGTTCTAAGTCAGCGGTGGTGAACCTATAGCACACGTGCCACAGTGAAACGTTTTTATCAACGAAAGCTCCAACACGTTCGCCATCAGTGGTCTATCTCATGACTTGCCCAGGCTGGGCTCAAACTTGTGACCTTTCTGCCTCTGTACCTCCAAGTGCCAGAATTACAGGTGGGCACCACCACACCAAGCCCATTTTACTTCTAATGTAAAACTTTATTTTAAAAGTAAGACTTTTAAATTCAAAATTATACAGTCTAACATAAAAATACTTCAAATCTGGGCCGGGGAGTTAGCTCAGTGATTCCGGCGCCTGTCTTGCAAGCGCATGGGCCCAGGTTCAATTCCCCAGTAACCACATACAATACTGGGTGTGGAGACCCACACCCAGCAGCAACCAGTACCACATACCACAGTGCCGGGCGTGGTGGCTTATGCCTGTAATCCCAGCACTCGGGAGGCAGAGGCAGGAGGATTGTGATATGAGTTTGAGGCTGAGCTCAGGGCCAGCCTGAACCACAAAGTGAGACCCTGTCTCAAAAAACCTAAAACAAAACAAAACAAAACAAAACTTCAAATCTGCCTGAACATTGTGGCACATATCTACAATCCCAGAACTTAGCAGGTTGGGGCAGGAGGATGGTCATGAGTTCCAGGCCAACCTGGCCTACACAGTGAGGCCCAGTCTCAAAAAAAAAATCAGGGCCAGGGATTTAGCTCAGTGGTTCTGGTGTCTGCCTCACAAGTACAAGGTCCTGAGTTGATCCCAGGTAACCACATACCACACTCTGGGTGTGATGGCTTACGCCTGTAAGTCCAGCATTAGAGAGTCAGAGGTAGGAGGATTGCTGTTAGTTCAAGGCTGGCCTGAGCTACATAGTAAGTTCAGGTCCAGCCTGAGTTACAAAGTGCAACCTTGTCTCGAAAATCTAAAAACTAGGGGCCAGGGATTTAGCTCGGTGGTTCTGGCGGATCCTGCCTTTCAACTGCAAGGGCCCGGGTTCGATCTCCAGTAACCATACACAATAATGCTGGGCATGGAGACTCACACCTACCAGCAATCAGAACCACATACCACAGTGCTGGGCGTGGTGGCTCATGCTTATAATCCCAGCATTGGGGAGGCAGAGGCAGGAGGACTGCTGTGAGTTCAAGGCTGAGCTCAGGGCCAGCCTGAACTACAAAAGCCAGACCCTGTCTCAAAAACAAAACAAAAAATTACCAAGCCAACCATTTTGTTGGAAAATCAGTATAAAATGCATCAGTGTGATCATCCTTATTTTGTAGGCACTTAAAAGTCTATAGGAGGGCCGGGGATTTAGCTCAGTGGTTCCAGCGCCTGTCTCACAAGCGCAAGGGCCTGGTTCAATCCCCTAACCACATACAATATCGGGCATGGAGACTCACACCCACCAGCAACCAGTACCACATACCACAGTGCCGGGTGTGGTGGCTCACGCCTGTAATCCCAGCACTCGGGAGGCAGAGGCAGGAGGATTGCTGTGATGTGAGTTTGAGGCTGAGCTCAGGGCCAGCCTCAACTACAAAGCCAGACCCTGTCTCAAAAAAAAAAGCCCACAGGAAAACTTTGTGGACCAAGACTGTAACAGAATCATCCTACTCATTTGTAAAAAGCAGGGCATATACACTGCAAGTTGTAATTCAGCTGCATTAACTTGTGACCCTAAGTAACATTTACCACCATTCCATCTTTTTTTTTTTGAGACAGGGTCTCAAAAAACTAACTTCTAGGCAATTCAGGCTGGCCCTGAGCTCACTGTGTAGCACCCCCAGGCAAGCCTTGCACTCAAAGCAATCCTCCTGCCTCTACCTCCCAAATGCTGGGATTGTGATATGTGGTTACTGGAGACCAAACTTGGACCTTGCCGTTGCAAAGAAGACACCAGAACCACTAATCTAAATCCTCGGCCCCCACTCTGGGACCAAAACTCAGCCTCTGTGGGATGCAGGACACAGCCTGAGGCGCCTCCTCCAGCTGCTGACAGAACCCAGATCAGCCTGGAGGGGGGAATTCAGCTGGCTCAGGTGAGGCCTCACGGCCTGAGACCTGATGCAGATCTAAGGGGGCACAGGTTCAATGTTTCAACCTGCCGGCAGGTGACCAAGACTTCAGCACACTGCCATCTAGCTGCTCATGGTCATTGCGTCACATACTTCCCCACTACTCAGGTCATTTTGCCTTTTGAGTTACTGAGGATGGAACCCAAAGCTTCATGCATGCCGGGCAAGTGCTCTACCCCTGAGCTACACCTCATCTCTTTAGATAATTTCTTTTTGACTTAGCGTCTCCCTTAGTAGTCCAGGCTGGCCTAGAACTCATGGCAATTCTGTTGTCTCAGCTTCCAGAGTGTTGAGATTATAGGTGTGAGCCATCACATCTGCTTGTATAATTATTTTTTTGAGAAAGGGTCTCACTTTGTAGTTCAAACTGGTCCTGAGCTCAGCCTTGAACTCAGAGCAATCCTCCTGCCTCTGCCTCCCAAGTGTTGGGATTATAGATGTGAGCCACCACGCCTAGCACTGTGGTGTGTGGTACTGACTGCTGGTGGGTGTGAGTCACCACACCCAGCATTGTTGTATGTGGTTACTGGATGGAACTCAACTCAAGACCTTGTGCTTGCAAGGTCCAGCCCTGCTTGTACAATTTTTTAAAATAGGGGATCTCTAAAGTGCTCAGACCAGGGGGCCGGGGAGTTAGCTCAGTGGTTCTGGCGCCTGTCTCGCAAGCGCAAGGACCCAGGTTCGATTCCCCGGTAACCACATAACAATACTGGGTGTGGAGACCCACACCCAGCAGCAACCAGTACCACATACCACAGTGCCGGGCGTGGTGGCTTACGCCTGTAATCCCAGCACTCGGGAGGCAGAGGCAGGAGGATTGTGATGTGAGTTGGAGGCTGAGCTCAGGGCCAGCCTGAACCACAAAGCGAGACCCTGTCTCAAAAAACCTAAAAAAATAAAAAAAATTAAAATAAAATAAAGTGCTCAGACCAGCCTCAAATTTGTGATCATCTTGCCTTATTCTCCTTAACATCTAGAATTACAGGTGTGTACTACTGTACCTGGCTGAAATTTTTCAAGTGAAATTTTAAGAATATTTTTACATTGTTTCCTATTTTGATCTGGTGCAATTCAAGACACAGAAGACAGGCATGCAGAGGCTAGGCTTTATTTAACAGCACATCCAGGACAAGCATCCAGTTGGCGATCCAGTCAGGCGGGAGCAGGTGGTCCTGCCCTGTCACCTACAGGCCCTGGGAGCAGTCAAGCCTGGGACAGGGCAGCCTAACTGCTTATCCTCTTTGGGTTCCGTCTCAGCTTATTCCACATCCTTTCCAGGGCCACTCTGCCCATGAAGAAAGTGATGGTGAAATTACGTCTGTACCAGTCTCTGTGAGGAAACAGGGCAGACCGTGGGACATGGCTCCTTCCTAGTCACTGCCCCTTATCTGTCCCTCCCACATCCGTATGTCTCTCCTATGGCCCTCTGTCCCTCTCGATGGCACTGAGCCCAGCTCCCCAGCATGTCTCCCTTCCTCTCCGTACAGAGACATCACTAGAGGGACCAGAGCCACAGCTGTGGGGTCTGCAGGGAACAAGGACATCCCCTTTACCCCATCTCAGCCCCAGAAGATTCAGGGCAAAATTGCTGCCAGCAGGGAGCTCTACATCCTCTTCTAGGCAACAGGCTCTGGGGCACTCCGTCTCACAGAACTCACAAGTGCCAGGGTGCATGCACACATGGAGAACCTTCTGCGAGGTCACTGGAAAATGCCACCTCCATAGACAGCCTCACAGAGACCGAGCAACTGTACAGAGCAGGCATGAGCCCAGGTGGGTGGAAAGCGGACACAGCTCGAGGGTGGGGCAGGTTCATGCTGTTGGGGCCAGGGCTGCCCCTGCGCTGGACACACCTCCACTGCCCATGTGCTATGCACCCCAGAAAGCTGTACAAGCAGGACATGCCATCCAGGATAATCCCTGGTGGTGCAGTCCTCTCTCATGAGCTCATCCGGTCCCAGCTACTCACTCATGTGCCCTGGCCTCACACCATCCAATTGTCACTGTGACACTGGAAAACAAATGTCAGCCCTCATACCCTATCACATCACCTGGACATACAAGTCCTTGGTGTCTGTAACTAGCCAAAACCTTTTAAATGCACACAAGCAAGCTGGATGTGGTGGTCACACCTGTCATTCCAGCACTTAGGAGCCTGAAGTGGGAAGATCACAAGCTCAAAGGCCACCTGGGCTACATAGCAGGATCCTTAAAGAAGCAATAACAAAAACAGCGAACAGAGACTTAGGAATACAACCCAGTGCATCAATGTCCTCTGACCAGGTGTCTCCACCAGGACCCAAGCCAGTCTAGACCCGATGGCACGACTTCGGTGTGCAGCAGCTCCCCTGCCCGCTCTGCTGCTCCAGCTACACTGAAGAGCCTGGGTCATCTGCAGTTTTCAACACCTTGGGTTTGACTGACATCACCTTCAGCTGTCCACTTCAAACACCCACCCAAACTCTACCTTTTCCCTGCACACTGGTACTTTGATTCAGGGCACGCTGAAGCATCACCTTCTATGAGAATATCCCACTCCAGTGCCAGAGTGCTGCCTACATGTGACGCAGGTCCCAGCTGTCTGGTCCAATCCCTCTTTGCTCTACTATCTGCAGCCCAGATCTGCTACTGCATCAGGAAGCGGTGCTTGTGAACCTGCTACCCTTCATGTAGCTGCTGGGGGAAACCACTGGGCAGGAAAGGCAGGAAGGTGGTGTGTTCTCTGGGGTTTCCTTCTTTCCATCAATCTTCAGGACTTGGCAGCCCAGCCATCCCCAGGGGACCATGGGCTCCGTCAGTCTCATCAGGAGCATAAGCTACTGGTTCCATCTCCCAGGCCCAGACCCCAGCAGGCTGGAGGCCAGGTCTCCTCTGGCACTGTTCTCAGCCAGACAGCGGCTTCTCTCAGGAAAAGCACCTGACCAAAGTGCTCAGATACCAGGCCCCATGTCATGGAAATAGTGGAAAGTCCTGGATTTTACTTTGAAATGAGAAAGTGACACTGATCAAATCAAGCAGCTTCCACCTCTGATGTGTCAATGTGTTCAATTCAGCTAAGAAAACAACCCTGATGATCTGGATATGGTATTAGAACTTTCAGGAAAGAAACACGTACCTGTTATAATACATATGCTTCTGGAAATTTTTACTTAAAAATTCCTTGTAAAAGTCAGCCATTTCTTCTGCACTCAGTGTTGCTTTCTGACCTAAAAGTAAATTTCAATTACAACATTAAGAACAAAGGAAAAGGGATAAATAAAACATTTGAGCTAATAAATTCATCAGGTTTGCAAGATACAAGACTGACACAAATATCAACTATATTTCTACATATTAGCAATAAATACTCTGCCATGAAACTAAGAAAAAATTCCATTTACTATGGTATAAAAAGTAGGGCCAGGGATTTAGCTCAGTGGTCCCGGCGCCAGTCTTCCAAGCACAAGGGCCCAGGTTCAATCCTCAGTAACCACATACAATACTGGGCATGGAGACTCACCCCAGCAGCAACCAGTACCACATACCACAGTGCCGGGTGTGGTGGCTCACGCCTGTAATCCCAGCACTCGAGAGGCAGAGGCAGGAGGATTGCTGTGATGTGAGTTTGAGGCTGAGCTCAGGGCCAGCCTGAACTACAAAGGAGACCCAGTCTCAAAAAACCTTAAAAAATAAAACAAAACAAAACAAAACAAAAAAGTAATAGGTAGTTGGGGATTTAGCTCAGGGGTTTGGTATCTGCCTTGCAAGCACAATTATCTGAGTTCCATCCCAGGTAACCACATATGACAATGGCAGGTGAGGTGGCTTACACCTGTAATCCCAGCACTAAAGAGGCAGAGGCAGGAGGATTGCTGAGTTATTCTGAGGCCGAGTTCAGGATCAGCCTGAACTACAAAGCAAGACCCTGCCTCAAAAAACAAAACAACAGGGGCCGGGGAGTTAGCTCAGTGGTTCCGGCACCTGTCTTGCAAGCGCAAGGGCCCGGGTTCGATTCCCCGGTAACCACATAACAATACTGGGTGTGGAGACCCACACCCAGCAGCAACCAGTACCACATACCACAGTGCCGGGCGTGGCGGCTCATGCCTGTAATCCCAGCACTCGGGAGGCAGAGGCAGGAGGATTGTGATGTGAGTTTGAGGCTGAGCTCAGGGCCAGCCTGAACCACAAAAGCGAGACCCTGTCTCAAAAAACCTAAAAACAAAAAACAACAAAAAAAAAAAACAAAAAAAAAAAAGAATTAACCTGAGCTAGGTGTGGTGCCCTAGGCATGTAGTCCTTGCACTCAGGAGGCTAAGGCAAGATCTCAAGTTTGGGCTGAGCCTAGAAAACTTAACTAGACCTGTCTCAAAATAAAAGTTTAAAAAGCTAGGGATTTAGCTCTTGCTGACACCTGCCTTGCAAGTGCAAAGGCCCGGGTTTGATCTCCAGTAACCATATACAAGAAAAAGCCAGGCATGATTACTCACGCCCACCACAATCAGAACAACATACCACAGTGCCAGGCATGGTGGCTCACACCTGTAATCCCAGCACTCAGGACGCAGAGGCAGGAGGATTGCTGTGAGTTCGAGGCTGAGCTCAGGGCCAGCCTGAACTACAAAGTAAAACCCTGTCTCAAAAAATAAATTAGTTAATTAAGTAAATTAAATACATAAAGTAAAAAGATAAAGGATGTAGCTTAGCACCACTACTGGCATATTATTGGGTTATAACAACCAAACTCATAAATTTGTACTTCTTGTTTTTTTGGAGACAGGGTCTTGGTCTGTAGTTCAAGCTGGCCTTACACTCACCACAACCTCCTCCTGCCTCAGCCTCCTGATAAATTTGTACTTCCACAGAGCAGTGGCCTATGCATCTCTGTAGCTGTTCCTGGGGAAAACATAAAGCAATCTTCATGTTTATCCACTTGGTACGATAAACAGCAAGATATGTCCACGTGTGCAAAAGTGTCAACCTGGGATTTTTACCCACATAATGCTCTGGGTAACACATTTTGCACGTTTTGAGCATCACATGGAGTAAAATACACCCACACCACTCTTCTGTTATGAAAACATGGATTTTATCATAATGGAATGTGGGTCTGACTCACAGTAGCTGCACCTGGGGTGAGCAAAAACCCATCCATCAATGCATCCACCTACCTTGCAGGCAAACAGGAAGGTGTGTACAGGAGCTCCAAAGGAACAATAGGTGAGTTTACCAAGGAAATGCTCACTGCTAAATTTCTGTGCATTTAAGATATTTTAAGGTTTGTGTGTGTATGTGGTCCTGGGGATCAAACTGAGGACCTTGCAGTTGACAGGTAGGTATGGTGCTACTGAGCTAAATCCCCAGCCCTAAGATTTGTTTTTAAAGAAAGTTTTCTGGGCCCAAGAATTTAGCTCAGTGGTTCTGGCATCTGCCAGGCAAACACAAAGTCCCAAGTTTGATCCCTGGTACCACATACCACAATGCTGAGTATGGTGGCTCATGCTTGTAATCCCAGCACTCAGGAGGCAGAGGCAAGAGGATTGCCGTTGGAGGCTCGTGTGGGCTACATAGTGAACTCAGGGTCAGCCTGAACTACAATGCGAGATCATCTCAAAAAAACTAAAATGAAATAAAATAAAAGAGGCTAGGGATTTAGCTCAATGGTTCCAGCATCTGCTGGCAAGCACAAGGTCCCAAGTTCGATCTCAAGTAACCACATACCACAATTCCAGGCAAAGTGGCTCACACCTGTAATCCCAGCATTTTTTTTTTTTTTTTTTTTTTTTTAGGTTTTTGGAGACATGGTCTCGCTTTGTGGTTCAGGCTGGCCCTGAGCTCAGCCTCCAACTCACATCACAATCCTCCTGCCTCTGCCTCCCGAGTGCTGGGATTACAGGCGTGAGCCACCACGCCCGGCACTGTGGTATGTGGTACTGGTTGCTGCTGGGTGTGGGTCTCCACGCCCAGTATTGTTATGTGGTTACCGGGAATCGAACCCGGGTCCTTGCGCTTGCAAGACAGGTGCCGGAACCACTGAGCTAACTCCCCGGCCCCTGTAATCCCAGCATTTGAGAAGCACAGGCAGGAAGACTGCTATAAGTTTGAGGCTGGCCTGGGCTATACAGTGAGTTCAGGGCCAGTCAGAACTACAAAGAGAGACTCTGTCTCAAAACAAAAACAAAAAAAAAAGAAAGAAAAAATTTGCTTTTGATTTTTCTGGTAGAAGTATCCCAATTCAGTACAATGGCACATTAAAAATCAAATTGTGGGCCGGGGAGTTAGCTCAGTGGTTCTGGCACCTGTCTTGCAAGCGCAAGGACCCGGGTTTGATTCCCCGGTAACCACATAACAATACTGGGTGTGGAGACTCACCCCAGCGGCAACCAGTACCACATACCACAGCGCTGGGCGTGGTGGCTCACGCCTGTAATCCCAGCACTCGGGAGGCAGAGGCAGGAGGATTGTGATGTGAGTTTGAGGCTGAGCTCAGGGCCAGCCTGAACCACGAAGCGAGACCCTGTCTCAAAAAAAAAAAAAAAAAAATCAAATTGTAAGCTTTGGAGGAAATCAAAAGTCAATCATCAAATTACTCATGTATGGATGAAGGTAGTAATAATGATGCTGGCCATGTGAGCCAAAGTTCCTATGACAGTAAAATTGAGCAAGAATCTACTAATACAGACACAGGGAATGCAGATGATTCGGATGACGAAGAAAACAGCAATGTGAATATATATATATATATATATATATATACACATATATATACATACGTGTATATATATATATACACACATATATATATATATACGTATATATATATATACACACACATATATATATATTTCACCAGTCAAATGTTGCAAAATGGTCACACAACTCGAAGGGAAGATCCAATGTTAGAACTGGATCCAAAAATACAGTGAGGACCTTGGCAGGGGCGAATCCTGAACAGCCAACATTGCTAATCAATGTTGAAAATTATAACAGTTAAAATGCTAATAGATGGTGTGAAATATATAAAGACTAAATTACAAGTAATTACAAAAATTACATTTTGCATAGTCAACAGCCATATCCAAAAATGTATTTATTAGGACACCTCATGAGCTGAAATGAAAGCATTCATAGGTTTGCTGTACTTAGCAGGATTTCTCATAGAAATCACAGGAAAGTAAAAATCTTAAGGAAAAGCACTGAATCAACATATGGCATAAAAATTGATGCTTTTGTAGATGTGAAGATTACTATCCTTTCAATTTAAAAACTTATCCTGGAACTCAGCCACCAAATCCTTATTTATATAGTAATTAACCAAATGATTACATTGCTCTCATTTCACAAACTAATTGGAATGTGACATTCGATCAGTTTACCAGCTTCCAACTGATGATCTATGAGCTAACAGAACACAAGTTGATCAGCACAGAAATTGTACACAGGAACAAAGCAGAAATTCCAAATGAAATGTTGTAATTTCAAAACACAGAATTGTATACTAGAATCTTTAGATTTCAGGAAGATGTGACACTGGCATTGTATATGGCCAAGAAAAACAGAGTGGTACTGCTGATGTCAGTGTTACACCATACCAGAAATAATAACCTTGACGAAATGGAATCCTGAGGAGGGAACTTTCTACAACAAAACCAAAGGCAGCGTAGATCTTGATGAGTTATGCGGCAACTATGTTACTCAAAACACAAAGTGTGCCCAAGGATTTAGCTCAGTGGTTCCAGCGACTGCCTTGTAAGTGCAAGGGTCCCAGTTCTATCCCCCCAGCAATCAGTAGGACATATCACAGGGCTGGGCCTGGTGGCTCAGGCCTATAATCCCAGCACTCTGGAGACAGAGTCAGGAGGATTGCTGAGTTTGAGGCTGAGTTAGGACCAGCCTGAACTACAAAGTGAGACCCTGTCTCAAAAAAAAAAACCAAAGTAAAAAACACAAAGTGTTGGCCAATGGTTGTATTTTACTCTATTCTTTCTATACAATGTATGGCATAAATAGTTTACAAAGAAAATAGCAAGTACAAAATACTACAGAAAATTTTCTTAGCCAGGACGAGAACACATAAGAGATCATTTGCAGGAGAGGAGAAACAAAATGCTTCTGCCCAGAGAACTTCCAAAAAAATTTGTGGAGAGCTGGGCATGGTGGCTCACGCCTGTAATCCCAGCACTCAGGAAGCAGAGGCAGGAGGACTGTTGTGAGTCTGAGACTGACTTGGGCTACACAGTGAGTTTGGGGCCAGCCTGAACTACAAAGAAAGATCCTATCTCAAAACAACAACAGCAACAAAAAACCCAACTCAGTCAACGTTGAATATTTTTATGCTTTTTATTCAATAAATACTAAATATTTAACACTTTATGTTTTGATATTTTTCCTGTGTCCTTTAATATAATAAAACTCATAAAATTAAAAATAATGATTCATTAACAGAAATACTCTAATACACATGGGTATCACACAACCACAATGCCTCTTTGTGGCAGGGTTTTTTTGTTTGTTTGTTTTGTTTTTGAGACAGGGTCTCACTTTGTGGTTCAGGCTGGCCCTAAACTCAGCCTCAAACTCACATTACAGCAATCCTCCTGCCTCTGCCTCCCGAGTGCTCGGATTACAGGCTGCGCCACCACACCCAGCATTGTGGTATGTGGTACTGATTGCTGCTGGGGTGAGTCTCCACGCCCAGTATTGTTATGTGTTTGCCGGGGATTGAACCTGGGCCCTTGCACTTGCAAGACAGGCACCGGAACCACTGGGCTAACTCCCCGGCCCCTGTGGCAGGGTTTTGCTGAGCCCTACGGGCTCCCCCCCACCCACAAACATATGGGCCCTCCCTCAGCCATCTGGGCTGAGCTCAGACTTACTCTGCGGAAAGGCTAAGGTCTGTGAATTTTATCTCAACAGAGATAAACACATCTGTAGGGTCATCAAAGCCCAAGGACTCTTACTTTAACATCAGCAGACACCACAGGTGCCCTTGGCAGGGGCCATGCCTGGGGTCAGGCTCATGTGCCACAGGTGTCCAGGAAATGGCACCAGATGCATCTGAACACTTGTTCCACCCCAGGGGCAGAGCAGCTACCCAATCAGCAGCCTGTGGGGGAGCACAGGTGCTGTGGGGACTTGGGCATGACCTGTGGGGGGAAGGGAGGTCCCATGGATGGGCAGTGCCCACTGTCAGGTTCTGCCTGGGAAGCAGGAAAGGGTCCTGATGGAGGGGGAGGGAGCACTGTGTTAGAGCTTGAGGGGACCAGGAGCCCATACTTGGCCCGCAGACCCGCTTTAGCCGCATGTTGCTGGGTTGGGGCCAAAACTGGGCTCACCTAAGCGCCCCCACAGGATGTAGGGCACAGGGCACAGGGGTGTCCCCTGCAGTACTGCAGAAGAGCTTGGCTGCTCTAGTGTCTGCCCAAGTCCTGGTCACTCGGCCCACAGCTGCACTGCTGTGTTCCCAGCCCTGCTCTAGCCAACACCTGCTGGGCCTCTCAGGGTGGGCACTGGTGCCCACGCATCACTGCTACTATTTGTAGAGCCCTCACCCTGCACTGAGCTTGTAACAGCTCAGTAGCTGTCCTCACCTTCCCAGCCCTGCTCTAGCCAACACCTGCTGGGCCTCTCAGGGTGGGCACTGGTGCCCACGCATCACTGCTACTATTTGTAGAGCCCTCACCCTGCACTGAGCTTGTAACAGCTCAGCAGCTGTCCTCACCTGTGCCCTGCTGTGCTTGCAAGACCCATACACTGTGTGTTCCCACCCTGCCCTGTGCCCAGTCACTCCCCCGGAGTCTCCACAGTTACCGTAAGTCCACTCCATGTAGCTCTGCTCTCAGTGCAGCTCTGCCTGGCCACACATGCCCAGGACAAGCACCATGCCTGGCAACTAGGACCCTGACCACAAGCCATCAGGTGCAGTGGGGCCAGACCAAGGGGCATGAGAGCCAGTCATCAGGGAGAGAGCTGCATCCTGCATCAGCCTCCTGGCATCTCTTGGCCATCATGGCCTTGGGGGGAGTAGCGGTGGAGAAGCTCCTCCTCCCTGCACAGCCACTGTCAGAGCTGGCCTCCTGGCCTGACTCATAACTTTCTGGCCCTTTCTTCACCTCAGCCACGTGACCACATCAGCAGGCTCCCCAGGCTGGGCGCTGTTGGGGAGGCAGCAGCCGCAATCAGGGCAAACAAAAGACAGGCGGGGGTGGGCAGAGCTCTCTGGACAGGCCTGGGTACCTTGCCCAAGACCTCGGATCAGTGCTCAGCAGAAAGCACAGGTCCTATAAAGTTTGCTGGGTGAACCACGCCCCCCACCCATCAACACTGTGACTTGTTACAAAACACAGAGCAAGTGGAGGAAGAGAGAAGGGAGAGTGGAGGGTGGGGACAGGAGGGAGGGGCCTGGAGGGAGGGGACAGGAAGGAGGGAGGGGCAGTGTGATTCACCCACCAAGCCCCAGTACAAGGGTGTTCAAAACAACAGCCGATGCAGCCAACCCTTCGGGATGGTGGCCTCCTTCCCAGTTGCACAAACATTTGAGCAACAGAAAAGAGAGGAAGGAGTTCACTCTCCCACTGTCTCGCCTCCTCCAAGTGACATTTATTCTGGGGCCAGGCAGAACTGAAATCTGGGAATTCTGCTTTCTGCCCAAGAAATTAAATCACGTTCCTACCCCACCGCAAAGCTTTTGTGCCTGGCCTGGCCACTCCAGCCGCGCCTCTGTGGCTGCTGGGCTGGCCTCGGCGCGGGACACTTTGCAGCAGGAGTCCTCAGCCAAGCCCGCTTCCCCCACAGCACAAGCGGCCAGGCCCTTCCGGAAGAGGCTAGAATTTCACCCCACAGCCTCCAAAGTCACTCCGCCTGCAGTCTCAAGCTGAACAACTTCCCTCTCTGAAGTATACTGAAGGGCGCCTCCCCTGCTGCTCCAGCATCCAGACAGACTCTAGCAGTCCTCTGCCGGCTCCGCCTGAACACCAGCTCTCCATTGCAGCAGCACAGCTCCCTTCTTCCTGCCTCGCCCACGCCCACGCCCACGGGGAAGGGCGAACTGCAATCAGCAAGCACGCAGATTAAGCACAGGAAGGAGGGAAGTGCAGGGATCCCAGGGCCACCAGTGTTTCTAGAGCCCCTGGGTGGGCGGGCCTCAGGCCCCAGAGCCATCCATTCCACCTAGGCGATGCCCAGTGCCCGAGCACAGTCGCCTCTTTGTTAATGGTCTCAGTTTGGTTACAGCAGAGAAAGCACCACCAAGCTTCCTGAATTTCTTTCCTTTTCCTGTTGAGCTTAGGGAATCATCCTTTCTCTGGCTAACAATTTTATTCTTGTACTTTCTACAACTAGGAGCCATGTATTTAATTCTTTCATAAATAATCCCTAAAAATACACTTTTTGGCCAGTTTGAAATGTGCTTATGTTGGAGGGGAATACCCTGGAATTTGATATTTTCGATTGTCATTAATTCCAATTTGTTTTTTAAATTTAATATTCGAATTCCAGTATTATTAAGCAAATCTCTTTCCTCGGTTCTGGGCAGCACGTGCAGGTGTGAGATGTTTGGTCCACGGAGGGACCCACCGCCACCCACCCCCAGAAGAGACTTCTCATTACAGTGACAGATGCAACTGTTTAATGCAGAATGCCCAAGTCTAGGTGTCTAACAAGAATGTTTTCCATCCATACCTAGACATCAACTACTGTAGCCAGTGGTTCGCCTTCCCTCCACCCACTTGTGTCCTATGACCTGCCTCCTAACAAAGTCTGATTTGAGGCCAGCTTTGCTTATCTTTCCCCTCCCTTTTTTTTTTTTTTGGTACCAGGGATTGTACTTCTGACCTTGTATTTGGCAGGCAGGTGCAGTGTCACTGTGCTAACCCCCCACCCTAAGGCGGCTTTTCATTCTCAGAAGGGCCACTAACAGGGTTCTGTGACTTAGTAAGACTCAAAACAAGCACATCCATCAGTTAGGAGACTGACACACACATGCATACCCTCCTAGACCTGACAACACATGGCAGGCGTGGTGGGGCTGTGTCCAGGGTGCTCCAGCTCCCATACCCAAACAGACCAGGCCAGGCTACACAAGCAGGGGGCAGAGAGTGCTTTAGCCTAAAGCAGACTTGGGATGTGGGCCAGTGGCTTGGACTTCCCATGGGAACCACGTGGGGCAGCAGAAACTGCTCATCAATTGGCATGAAACCCTCCTGAGGCCCAACATCAATGCAGAGGGGATGGCACAGGCTGCTGAGCACCAGACTTCCCAGGTAGACAGAAATGACAGAACAGCAGAAGGCACAGCTGAGACACACAGCTCTCTGTGTGATGACAGCGGTGAGGAGGGCTGGGCCAGACAGGCCTTCTGTCCAGAGCAGCAGGGCCACCGTTGTCCTGTGGCCACGGAGAGTCTAAGAACCTACACTGAGAGCAACCGACAGCTACATTTAGGGGACAATAGTCTGACCGTGGTGTAAAGGATAGACTTAGAGGAGGGCTAGAAACCACACTACAAGCCAAATCTGGCCAAATACCTATTTCTGTAAATAAAGTTTTATTGGAACCCACCAAGTCAGTTTATGTTTTACTCAAAAGCAGAGTTGAGTAGTTCCAGCAGATGACTGATATGGCCCACTAAACTAGTCACTGTCTAGTCCTTTAGAAAACAAATGCGCTGGCCTCTAACTTACATACTGGAAGCCAGCTGGGCATGATGGCACATCCCTGCAGTTCGGCTACTCTGGAAGCTGAAGCAGGAAGCTTTGGGTCTGAGACCAGTCTGGGCTACTTAGTGAGCCTCTGGCTCAAAAGAGAAATAAAAACTGCTGGACATAGTGGGAATGGCTGTAATCTCAGCTTTTAGAAGGCAGAGGCAGGAGGGTTGTTGCCCAGACTACAAAGCAAGGCCCTTTCTCAAAGTAAAAGTGCTGAGGTATAGCTCAGTGAGAGTCCAGGGATACAATCTATAGTGGGGTGGGAGGCGGGACCTGGGGGAAAATTGGGGCCTGAACCCCAGCAGTATTTACAGACAGAAAGCAAGCTGGGGATTTAGCTCAAGGGGTACCGTGCCTACCTTGAAAGCACAAAAGCCCAATCCCTGGTACTGAAAAGAAAGAATGAACGAACAAAAGAAAGAAGGAAAAAAAGAGAAAAGAGGGAAGGAGAGAGGGAGTGAGTGAGCGAGCAGCAAAGGTCCTGAGGAGAGGTCTAAAGTCATCCTGGAGGAGAGGAGAGGAGAGGAGAGAAGCCGGCGCTCTGCTGGCTCCAAGCTGTGACCTGATAGGAGCCTGCCAGGAGCAGCTGGTGCGGAAGCCACTGTGCGGGCTCTGGTACCTCAAATTCTGAGAGGCCACTGGCAAGCAAAGGAGACGAGGTCCCAGGGGCAAGGGACAGGAGGACACTAAGCGGGAGGGGCCAGGGCAGCAAAGCCGAACTGCCCTGAATGTCTGCCCCACTCAACACCCTCTTCTTTTTTCTCAGGTTTTTTTAGATTTTTTTTTTTTTTTTTTTTTTTTTGAGACAGGGTCTCACTTTGTAGTTCAGGCTGGTCCTGAACTCAGCAATCCTCCTAACTCTGTCTCTATAGTGCTGGGATTACTGGTGTGAGCCACCACACCTGGCATTGAGGTATGTGGTACTGACTGCTGGTAGGCGTGACTCACCACACCCAGCATTGTGTTGTATGTGGTTTCTGGGGATCAAACCTGGGATCTTGTGCTTGCAAGGCAGGCACCGGAACCACTGAGCTAAATCTCAGGCCCTTTCTCAGTTTTTTATTGGTACATTTCAGATGTTCGTAACATCACACTTATCCTAGGGAATTTGTACTTGTAGATGGTAGATCTTGCTGCTTCTTTTGTCCCCTCACCTCCCTCCTTTTAACCCCTTTTCCCTTTCTTGCTTTCAAAAGCTTTCAACATGCCTTCCTAACTCCTGTTCAGCCCTAACAGTGTACTGGGGTGCAGGTGCACTGACCTGATTCCGTCCCCAGGCCAAGGCCTCGGGCTCGAAGTCTGGAGTGGATGAAGTCCTCCTTCTCCTGGAAGAATAGACTGTCAGGCCATGCTCTGCCTCCCGCCTCTCCCAGTTCTAGAGAAGTCTGCTGTGCATTTTCTCAGAAGCGGCTATCTCAAAGCCTGCTTAAAAAGCACATGAATTTGGTTAAAAGTTCCATGCATGAGGGGTCAAGGATTTAGCTCATGTGGTACTGCGCCTATCTTGAACACATAAGAACCCAAGTCTGATCCCTGGTACCGCAAAAAAAAAAAAAAAAAAAAAAACAATTCCATGCATGAGCTG
The DNA here is from genome assembly GCA_004026965.1 of Petromus typicus. NCBI lineage: Eukaryota > Metazoa > Chordata > Mammalia > Rodentia > Petromuridae > Petromus > Petromus typicus. The sequence goes on from PVIR01020121.1 coordinate 28,233, forward strand.
GGTATTGTGCAGTCTCAGCACTTGGAAGCCTGAGGCAGAAGGACTGCTATGATTTGAAGGTTAGCCTGAACTATGTAGCAAGAACTTGTCTCAAAAAGCCAAAAGAACCCCTCCAAAACCGAAAAAGGGCCAATGCTTCTCACATATAGTTACATGTTGGTTTTTATTTGTTTGAGACAAAGTATTATACTATATAGTTCAGGCTGGCTTAGACCCATTGTGTAGTTCAGGTTGGCTTTGAAGTCTGAGTGATTCTCTTGCCTCAGCCTCCCAAGTGCTGAGATTACACATAAGAGCCACTACACTAAGTACAACAGTTTTAAAACTTCTACACATCACAGAACTTGGGAAGCTGAGGCAAGTACAAAGTAAGATCAAAAAACAAAAACAAGGGCGGGGGATATAGCTCAGTGGTTCCAGTGCCTGTTTTGCAAGCACAAGTGCCTGGGTTCGACCGTGGTAACCACATACAGTAGTGGGCATGGAGATTCACCCCAGCAGCAATCAGTACCACATACCACTGTGCTGGGCGTGGTGGCTCAGCCTGTAATCCCAGCATTCGGGAGGCAGAGGCAGGAGGATTGCTGTGATGTGAGTTTGAGGCTGAGCTCAGGGCCAGCCTGAACTACAAAGCGAGACCCTGTCTCAAAAACCTAAACAAACAAAAAAACAAAACCTTCTGCACACGCACACATACACACACGTCCATACAGGCACTGAGAAATACATATCAACATCAATACCAAAGACTCCAAACCACCAAGTGGCCGTGGGTCTTCTCACTCTTGCGTACAGCCACACTTACCTTCAGGAAAGTCAAATTCTGGTTGGCCCAGAACTTCTGGTTCCACTCCTGTGTGTCTTCTCTCAGCTCCCTGAGCTTTTGCTCCAGTGCTGACTCACTCTCAGGGACATGGAAGTGCACAGGGCGGAGGTTGGAGTGTCTGTCTGGGGGTCCAATCCAGTCATAGTGAGATTTTCTTGGAGGGCAGAACCTTGAGGCCTTGAAGGAAATGCGTGGGATTAACAGGCTGCTCATCGCTGTGGCATTTATTACATGATTAACAACTGACATTATTAGGACACTGCGTTGGCTTCCTCTCTTTAAAAATCTGAATACACCAGAGAATTTCTAAATTAAAAGAACTATAATGACCATTATCATGTCCAGTGTAAGGTGTTGGAATAACTGTGCACCCTCAGGTGGGAGGAGGAGGAGGATCCCACTTGGCCTGTACCACAAAGGAAAAGTTTATTTGAGATGCGTCACAGACCTAAGTGGATAAAAGAAAACAACCGGATTGTGTGTGTGTATGTGTGTGTGTGCATGCACGTAAACACACACGTGGGTGTTACTAGGGAGTGAACCCAGAGGCACTGCCACTGACCTCCTCCTGCAGTCTACCAACTCACTAATCCGATCATGGACAATGTCTTGCTGAATTACCCAGGTTGCACTTGAACTTGCAATCCTTCTGCCTCAGACTCCCAAGTAGCTGAGGTTAAAGGGGCATCACTGCAAAAAGTTTTTGCAACCTTTTTTTTAGCTTTTGAAACATATTTTAAAATTGATTTTATTGCTACATTTTACGTATACATAATGATCACACTCTGAGGGAGACAGGGTAAGAGGATGCAGCCAGAACCCTCAATGCAAGCTCCAGAACCCTCACTGCAAGCTCCAGTCCCCCATGAGTCCCACAGCAAAAGGATTAACAAACAACAAAGTTGGAACCTTGAGAAAAAGGCTGAGCCAGGGGGTGGTGGCTCACTCCTGTAATCCCAGCACTCGGGAGGCAGAGGCAGGAGGACTGTGATGTGAGTTTGAGGCTGAGCTCAGGGCCAGCCTGAACCACAAAGCGAGACCCTGTCTCAAAAAACCTAAAAAAAAAAAAAAAAAAAAAAAAAAAAAAGGCTGAGCCAGGGCTCCTCCACTCTTGCTAGTCTGAGCAGCAGTAGAAGAACCAATACCCCAAGCCCTCACCCCCAAAACTGTAACATGCATCAGGCAGGGTGGTTATCCACAATCCTTGTAGTTTATCCCGCAGGGCAGGGCAGACATCCATCAATCTAGGTAAATCTGAGTAAGTCAGTTGTCTTTGGTTCCCATCAACACTCAACACTGCGAATCTGTACCAGTATGACATGACTTAATACTTATTTTTTTCCATTCCCCTGCCCGCTCTACAACGTCCCACCCCCTATATAATTAAGCTTTGCTTCCTTTATTACCATCAAAATTTTTTGTTCCCTTCTTTACTTACCCCTACTTCTCTTTTCCCTTTGAATATTTTCTCTTTAAAAAAAAGCTAAAGAGGGACCGGGGAGTTAGCTCAGTGGTTCCGGCCACTGTCTTGCAAGCACAAGGACCCGGGTTTGATCCCCGGTAACCACATACCAAACTGGGTGTAGAGACTCACCCCAGCAGCAACCAGTACCACATACCACAGTGCCGGGCGTGGTGGCTCACGCCTGTAATCCCAGCACTTGGGAGGCAGAGGCAGGAGGATTGCTGTGATGTGAGTTGGAGGCTGAGCTCGGGGCCAGCCTGAACCACAAAGCGAGACCCTGTCTCAAAAAACTTAAAAAAAAAAAAAAAAAAAAGAGCATTTACTTGTTTCTAAGACTTTTTCTTGAGGTTATAACTAAATTATATCATCATCCCCCACCCCATCTTCAAAAGATTAGTACAGTTACTGTTATAAAACAAATACAAACAATTTAAAGGATTGGAACCAACACTGACAGGGAACAACTTCCATCTGAATCATCATAAAAATGTTTAAGT
>PVIR01020122.1:0-31044 GCA_004026965.1 Petromus typicus
AGAAAAGGCATGGAGTCTGCAGACACTGTGCTGGGTCTGCGATCTAAAAGAAATCACTGCATTTGGAAGTTCGTTTTCCTCACCCAGAATACAGAAACAAGGATAAAAATTACCTCACAAAATTACTGCAGTAATTAAATAAATTAGCATATGTCACTGTGTCTGGATCAGAGGAAGCTTTCATCAGTGTGTGTGTGTGTGTGTGTGTGTGTGTGTGTGTGTGTGTGTCAGAGAGAGAGAGAGAGAGAGAGACGCGGTTGAGAGCCACAGGAAGGCGAAGGCTGTCCACCATCTCAGGCCTGGACCATGCAGAATGGCGCTGCTCTGCGGGTGGCGGCACCAGCTCTCCCGGGTCACTCAGCAGGAGATACAGAGGAGGGTGCGGTGGACGGTGGTGCCCACGCGGGAGGAGGCCAGCTTCCACTGTCCAGGTCTCTGCTGCCTCAAGACCACCGTGACTCTCCTGCCGTCAGCTGCGGGCTCCGGCCCACAGTCTTGTGGGGTGCTGGGCTTCCGGTCAGGGCTCGCGCTGGACACTTGCTTCTTCCGCTTGATCAGGAGGCCGGAGCAGGACCCTCCACTGCAGTGAGCACGAGGCGGGACTCTGGAGGCAACCAGGAAAGATTCAGCAATGTTAAATGCACGTCTGAAATGAAGGACTGAAGATATTTCTTTTCATCTTCCTTTCTCCTTATTAGGGCAAAAGAAATAGCATCGTCTGAGCTGAGGAGTGGATCGGCCACACCTAAGAAAAGTGCTTTCTTGGCAGAAGGCGGAATCCAGCCCACCCTAGTTCCAGCAGTGTCTTTCTTTACCTGCCCAAGAAGTTGGCTGTCACTTCTTCATTCTTCTGTTTGAAAATTTTTATTATAAATAACTTTAAAACATATAAAATAGTGAAAAAGAACAACGAAATGAACAATTTACCAACTATTTCGTAATGTAAGCACTTGGCAGTATTATATCTGAATGTATAGAAGTGCATGTACATACAAACACATTTGGTAAACTGTTAGAGTCATAAGTATCCTTTATCAAAAATTCTTCATCCAACATCTGCAAAATATACTCTTATAAATATGGTGACATTATGGGCTAAACTAAATCAATAATTCCTTAATATCATCTATTACATGGGTCATACTAATATTTTCTTAATTATTTATAAAATCCATTTGCAACTTTCAAATATACATTTGATTATCAGAGCCCTTACATCTTTCAAACTCTACAGCAGATCCCCTCCATCCTGGCCCCAGCCTCACTCTCTTCTCAGTCTACCTGGCTTTACCGTAGTACCTCAGTTCACAAACCTAATTTTTTTCATGATTCTGGTCATAAACAGAATTAGATGAGAACCAAATTAAATTTCCCCATAAAGTCTGTCACGCCTGACCTGAGAGGGACCCTCTCAGCAAACACGTGCCCTCCGCAAACAGCAGGAGACCCCCCCCCCAAGCCCTCTTGGAAATCTAATTGTAACTGTAGTGTCCTTCAGAAGTAGAATCTTGGGCCAGGGCTTTAGCTCAAATGGTACTGCACCTACGTTGGAAACACAAGGGCCAGAGTCCCATCTCTAGTACCACAAACAAACAAACACCCATAAACAGAACCAAAAAGCACAAAAACCAGAAACAGACGTAGAATCTAAGAGGTGATGAGGCCGTGTAGGCTCTGCTTTGGTGAGGGATTAACGCCAGTCTGGAGGGAGTTAATGGATTACTGAAGCAGTGGGATCTTTTTTAGAGAAGTTCAGCTTCCTCTTCTCTGTCACTCTCTTTACTTTCATGCAATGATTTGAAACATCCTACTAGATGATGGCTTTACTCTTAGATTTCTGGTCTTCAAAACTGTGAATCCACACATTTCTGTTCTTTGTTAGTTGCTCAGTCTCAAGTAGTCTGTTATAGCAAAACAGCATGACCTGGGCGTTCACAGAAGCCCTCTGGAGTTTGCTGGTTTGACACCCTCACATCCTCTCCCTAACCCTTTCCAAACGCTTTCCTCTAACATTTGGTCTGATCCTATCTCTGCATGAACCCTCTGCCCTCCTGCTTAAAGCATCCCATCCTTTTCCTACAAGATTTGCAAATGAGTAAAACTCTGAGTCATAAGAAATATGTCTGGGAGGTCTCCGGAAGGCCAGCTGTCTCATGCCCTTTCCTCTTCTCGTTTCCTCTTCTCAGATTCTCCTAAGTAAAATTTTCCTGTCAAAAGCCTTTCTTAAAATTGTGGTTTAACCTCTTCTTCGTTGGTGCACACATAACACACTTCTGTATGTGTATGTGTTTCTGTGTGTGTGTGTTTCTCTCTCTGTGTGTGTGTGTGTGTGTGTGTGTGTGTGTGTGTGTAGAACCCACCAAAAAAATTTATACATGATTCAGGAAAAGAAAAATAGTATGATGCTCTTTCAGCAGATAGTGTTACCCTCGTACAGGGGAGCCTAGAGGTTGTATATCACAGAACGCTCACAATGCTGCCAACCTTAGAGAAGAAATTGAAAATACAAGTGTAGCCATCTCAGTGACCAGGGCTACCCAAGCAGCAGTTCACCGTACTAACTAATATCTAGAAGCTCATGACAACCACTTGGAGCACCTCTTGTAATTGTAGAGACCAAAGGTAACTTGTGTTGATCGGATAATGTGTTGATACAGTAAGCACAAGGTTATTTCCTGAAGTCTGTATGCATTTTGGTGCTCTCTCTCTCATATATGTACAGCATTGCATGTACTATCCTTTAATAGCTCATTCATTTGAAGGTTTCATTCATGCCTGTAAACTGTTTGAGGGGTGGGACTACATATTATTTAACTAGGATTCTCCACTGTGCAACAAGATTCTGTTGCAGGGCTGAGAATGAACGAGTTGCACTACTGAATAATTGACTGATAAAGCATGTGGGATCTAGGAGCAAAATATTTCAGTTCAAATTCCATTTCAATTTTCACTTACAAGATCTATGATTTTGGGCCAATTTATTAATAGCCCATAGCCCAGTCTCCTTATCCATATAATTTAAATTAATGAGAGAATCTCATAGGTTCAATGTGACAATTAAATTAATCCCTATGAACCACTAGCAAAATATCCAACACATAATAAGTCTTTAAATATTTCCATTATTATTTTAAATTGGGAAATCAATTGCTTCTGAGGTATTTTAAGAAAACCTTTTACAAGTAAGTTGAATTTTATCTCCCTTAACATTGTTACTAATTTCATTATTTTTTAATAATTGTCTTCATTGTTGCTAATTTACAGAGATAACTTGATGAATAAGTAGGGAAAATTTAGCTCAGCTCTTGGCTTCGTTATAATTTCTTTAAAAAAAAAAAAAAGAAAGGGAAAAACTGAATTAATGGTGTGATCTTATCCTCATGGAGGTCCCGGATCCCGATGCCTGGGGCATATCATCTTTTGTTCCAGGGACTAGAGGAGGAGGTGGGAATGTTGCCACTGTCTTCTACCTAATGCCTTTTCCTGAGTCACAAGAAGCTGGATGATCCAGGTATTTATACACTCCCCCCCCCCCGCGAGACCCACAAATTTTTTCCACCCCTGCTTTCTGGCACATTTGGGGGACAGACCTTTCTTTCATTAGTTGGAAAGGGCATGAAAACGTGAGGTTATTTTAATATTTGAGAAAGCACACCATGAATGTGTGATCACTTAAATAAAACAGGAAACTCTTAAGATTAAACACATATAATTTCTGAACTAGTCACAGATTTGGAATATCCACATAAGAACTTCTTATTTTCTATCACTGTACCAAAATACTCACTGAATATTCTTTAAAGAGGTTCATTTAACTCATAATTTGGAAGGTTGGAAGTCTAAAATTGAGCAGCCTTATCAATTCAGCTGCTGGTGAAGGCCTCCTGGAAGGGCGAGTAGTGTCCTGGTGAGAGTCTGTGGGAGAGAGGTCACAGGAGACAGTAAGAGATGAGAGCCATTCAGGAGCTGAACTCGTCTCCTTACACAGTCCACTGACTGGGGAACTACCTTGTTCCTGGAGAGCAGCCTTAACCCTTTCCAGGGAAGTGTCTCCAGTGACTTAATAAGCTTGTTATCGTCCCCACTTCTTAAATATTCTGCCACCTCAACATTGCCACATGCAGTATCAATGACTCAGCACATGAACCTCTGAGGGTCAAGCATATCTAGACGGTAGCACCCTCAGTCATACAGTAAAATGGTCTATTGAAGTTCAAAAGCTTGTCTTGGTTACTGAGAGCTTATTTCGGCAGCTGCTCAAACAGTATCACCAGCTTCCTTGATAAAGCGCTGATCAGTTCAGATTCTTCTATTAATACTGCTTTACCTGCATGAACATGTATGTTTGGACCCAATCCAGCTGTTGCTGCTACCAGATGGTATATAGATGCATGCTGAGACACATCTGAGAGGTAACATCTGGAAATCTTGGAGTCGCATTCCTTTTGCTAAAATACCCCTGGGGGAATTGGGGCCTCAAAAAGAGAAAAATCCAAATCTTTAATCGTTATTGTGAAGGATGGTAGATATTAAGGTTTTTCTGTCTTAATTAAAACTTTCAGGGCACAAAACAGAAATTGACCTAAAATTCTCATTGAAAGCATACTAATTCTGTAGATACAGCTGTAGCATCCTTCAAAGTGTGTTATGAAGACGTCGTGTGGCTAAGATTGTGAAGACATCATCTTTAATAAAAATTTATGAAAATCCCTAGCTATTTATAAGATTTGAGCTCAAAACCATGCTCTCAACAGTGGTGACAGATTAGCACTGACCCTCTGTGGCCGTGTTTGTGCCGAGGAACCTGAGGCAAATAAAGTCTTTGGATGGTTTCAAGGTTTAGAGAGATGACGTACTTCAAAAAATTTTGCAAAATGAAGAGTACTGTATAAATTGTCAAGGGCCACATTAATGGTTCTGTTCCTATAAAATGACTCATTGTACAAAAAATAGTCATGGAGTAAAGCAAAGCAGAAATGACTAGCTCAGGCAAGTACAAGATACAACTCACTTGCTATTTTCTCACTTAGGTGTCAAACCACCAGAGTTAAGAGGTTTGTTTGCAATACAGATGTGGGTGGGAGATGAAGGATGGCTCTAGTTGTTTTCCAACTCTGAAATTATCTAGAACATTCTCGACCTTTTGGATTCAGAGTTCCTTGTGCCAGAGTTATTACAAAAGATCAGTGAAGTCTTAGCTGGGAGTTGTGTACACACTTATAATCCCATCAGTCGGGGAGGGTGAGGCATGAGGATCATAAGTTTGGGTTCAGCTTATGCAATTAGTGACTTAGTGAGACATGACCTTAAATTGTAAAGAAAGAGGTAGAGGAATGGGATGGAGCTAAGGGCAAAGGCCCTGGGTTTAATCCCTAGTACCACACACAAAAGATTCTTCAGTTCTTATACAGAGTGAGTTCTGAGCATAGTCTAGATGACATGCATTTGTAGGTCTTTGAAGAATGCTTACTAATGAACTAAATGATGAATAAATGGTCCATCTCATTTATTTATATACTACAGTGTTTCAAATTATATAAATACCTCTGCTGCATAACAAAGAACTCCAAAATGTTGTGACTTAAAACGCTGATTTATTAGACTCATGTTTTTGTTTACTGGGTGGGTGGTTTCTTGGTTTTACCTAAGATCATGTACATGGCTCATTAAGTTCAGCTGGTGTCTTGGCTGATGGCTCTGCTGAAGGCAGGGCCGCTCTTTCCCCATATGGCCTTCCATTCTGAGGAGGTTGGACCATCTTCTTTCCCTACTGGCTGCTGGACTCCAAAAAAGTGCTTACCTACCAAGATACTTCAAGTTGTGTTCTCTTGGCTGTTGCAGGACACACAGTCACCTCCAGAGTCAGGAAACTATAGGAGACTAAAGCAAGAGGTTCAATTCTTTGTAGACCACAAGTATAACAATCCACAAGATTGTGATTAATTATAAATTCATGGAAAATGGTTACCAAATCCTTAATGGCTTGTGGTCATTATGCTTTCTAAAGCACCAGACTGTCCATTAAATCTTCAGATATTCTTGTAGGGCTCTACTAAACCGTTTGACATTGTAAAGGAGTACTTGTAGTCAAATAAGATAGGAATCTTTACTTTAAATAAATCCTCTCTACCAGGAACTTAAAAAGGCTTGGCCTTACTGACATTGACAATGAGGTTCAACACATTTGGAAGATGCTGTGTGAATATTTGTTATATTTTCCACCATACTAAGACCATGAGTGTTAAGTGAAGAATATTTAAAAGTTAATTTATTACTGTGCTTATAATAAAGAATAGGAGAGTGTTTTCCTTATTCATGAAAGGCCATATCACCCTGAATGCCTGAGATCCACTCCTAGCTCCTACAACTAATGTGGCAAAAACCTGTGAAAAGTGAAATACTGTACAAATCTGGCCAGTGACAAATATAAAACCTCTACCTCTAAATGCTAATTTTAATGATATAAAAAGGAATGTAAAATCATGCAACAAAGCTTACTAATCTCTAAATATTTTGTAAAATGTCACACAATATTTACAAAGTGACAAGGGTACAGCCAACAGTTGGAGAAAAAGCAAGGGGAATTGGGGCTGTTAAGTCAGTTTTTTGTGACTATAACCAAATGCCTAATATGATCAACTAGAAAAAGAGGAAAGGTTTATGTTGGCTCAATATTGTAGTGGAAACGTGTAGAAGCAGAAGCTGCTCAACCTGTGGTGGCCAGAAAGAAAAAAAGAAAGAGGAGCGACCAGTGTTCCATTATCTCTGTCAAGGGCCTTTCCCTAATCGTCTGGCCCCCTTCCACTCAGCTCCACCTCGTCAAGGTTCCAACACTCCCCAGTGTTATCACAGGCTGGCATTGAAACCTTAGACACAAAGGCCTTTGGGGGAAACTTATTCAAACCATAGCAGTGGACAAGTAAATATGCTTCTTGATCAAGAGAATCTAGGGGTCATCCTGTTCATAGGGAAGGGGGGAAAATAGAAATAGACATTTTTAGTGAGTTGGATATTTCTTCATCTTCATTGATGATGGCGAGTGAAGTTGGGTAATCAACCTGCTATGTAGGGAGACCCTATGGAAGAGTTCCAGTCTTTTCCAAGGAAGCTTCTCTACATGGACCTACCTCCCCAAGTGGTTAGAAGGCAGTTGTTGGCTTGTGGACACCTGTAGCATCACTAGCACACTCAGAGTCGGTGATTTTCTGTGCTGGTACTGGAATGGAGTAAGTGATTGTTTGTCCCTTTTTATCGATACTTTTCTATGGTGCTTCCTGCAGTTTTCTATCTGACCTTTTTTCTCTTAACACATTTCTGCCAAACTATTTCCTCAGTTTCTCTTCTGTAGCTCAACAATCTTCTAGTCTCCTTTCCGATTCATCATTCTTTTCATTAATTTATTGGATGTTTACTAAAGGACAATGGTGTTGTAGTTAGTACATTAGTCACTAAAGCTGTGCACTGGAAAAGCAGTTGGTTAAGACAGAGTTATTGCCAAATAGTCTTCTCAAAACTTGCAATGTGATAATTATAGAAAACTACATTCTTGGGTGGTCTTGGCCAATCCAACTCTTCCCTGTTGTGCTTATAGTTCTCGTATGACTGTGGAATGTATCCGACTACATTGTCCTGAGGTAAGGAGGAGTTGTGAGGAACAGCACACGGGAGTTTTCTTCATAGAATGACATTGATGTTCTGCACAGTTGATGTTCTCCATGAAGTCTGTGTTACTCAGAGTAGGAACTCAGGGCAGCACGATCTCAGGGTCATTCAGCCACGGTGTGACAGGAGGCACTTGGAGGTGAAACCCCATCCACCCTGAGCATCTGCTGGGCCATGGCGGACCAGCTTGCCATGAGCTCTCACTGCCATGAATCCCTCACTATCTGTGAGTGGGAAATCTGCTTTACATGAGTGACTGCACAAGCATTCCGTCTCCCTGGACTAGACCTACAGTGTTTGTAATAATAAATGTCACAAGTAGTAGAAATGTCAAAAGTGATTAGAGGAAGAAATTCTGAATTCTGTTTAAAATGATATCATTTTTGATGGCCTTATTTCCTTGGCTTACTCGCTAAGGCCTTCAACTTCGGTGTAGAAAGTTAGCACCTCAGTAGTCAGACTTGAAACATTTCATGGCCTAAAAGAATAATTTATAATTTTATGTGGTTTATAATGATTTTATAATTTTTTACTATTAAAATAAACCCAGTTTCTTCACTTGTGAAAATACCATTTTGGAGAATTTTATTTTCTTCTATGAATATTGAATTGGGTTTTTTTTACTAGAATTAGATCAAGTATATCAATCTTGTTTTTCACACATGCAAGACCTTCTCCATATCAAGTGATCAGATCACTTCTGGTAATATTTTGGATTTTTCCCCTGAGGATCAGACCTGAGATTTAGAAAAAATAAAATTACATTTCCAGAATATTATCAGTCATGAAAATTACCTTTGAGAAAATTAATAGGTCTCAGGGAAAATGATGATTTGTTATTTTAGCTTATAAGTGGAGGGATGTTAGTGATTATTAAATTTGTTTATTATCCTCTATATTTTCTTACTAAAAAATTTATTTAAGAGCAGTGTGGGAAGAATGATCAAACCACAAAAAATACTTAGCTTTCCCTGAAGTAGTTTGAAGAGATAAAATATTATTAACATAAAACACTTTTGAAAAAAAAATTGACCAAACGCATATGAAAGAGTTTTCAAAAAAATAAAAAGAAATAGTTCTCTAGTGAACCTTCGTAGAAAATTTTATTTCTTTGCATTCTGATACTGGTTACCCTAATAAATTGACCAGCTTTTCAATATTTGTCATCTACAAATAATTTTTGCTTTACTCTAATGCTCGCCTAAAAGTCTCTTCAATAAGCTGCATTTATGGAAATGGTTACATCAAGGATTTCTGACAACTGAAATTTGCTGTTGAAACAAGGAGGAACATCCTGGGAACAACTGATAAAGTGAACAGTTTGGCATATAGTCATCATGCCTTTCTCACTTGGGATAAGCACCCATGTTACTGGGGATTTAAATCATTTCAGGACTTTATTGTAGTGGCACCCCTGAACCCCCACAAAGATACTGTCTGTCTCACACGTCTCCACCCTCTCTATCAGCATTTGCTGACCCAAACCTGGTACAACATGCAGTAGATTGAAGATAGATTCATAATTTCTCACTAGATACTAAACTAATCAAAATGGGTCAAAGAACTAAATGTTAAAGCAGAAACAATATGCTGGTGGATGAACTAGGTAAAACTCTTAAAGTCACAGGTATAGGCAAAGACTTTCTGAACAAAACTTCAGTTACACGAGAAATAACAGCAAGAGTCAACAAATGCAATCATGTCAAATTAAAAAGCTCTGGGCCTGGGATATAGCTCAGTGGTTCCGGCGCCTGTCTTATAAGCCCAAGAACCCGGGTTCGATCCCTGGTAACCACATAACAATACTGGGTGTGGAGACTCACCCCAGCAGCAACCAGTACCACATACCACAGTGCCGGGCGTGGTGGCTCACGCCTGTAATCCCAGCACTCGGGAGGCAGAGGCAGGAGGATTGCTGTGATGTGAGTTTGAGGTTGAGCTCAGGGCCAGCCTGAACCACAAAGGGAGACCCTGTCTCAAAAATAAATAAATAAATAAATAAAAAATAAAAAATTAAAAAGCTTCTGTGCAGCAAAAGAAACAATGAAGAAAGAGAAGAGAAAACCTACAGAAAGAGAAAAATATATTATCAGTGACATTTCAGACAAAGAACTAATATCTAGAATTTATAAAACATTCAAAATATTGGGAACCCCCCCCCCAATAAATGACCTACTACACCAATGGGCATCTAAAATGAAGGCAGTTTTCAGAAGAATTACAGATGACCAAAACACACATGAAAAAATGTTCAACCCCTCTGGTCAGTAAAACAATGCACATTAAAACAACACTGAGTTTCCAGTGCTCTCATTGTGTTCTGTTAGTTCTGATATGTTGTACCAGCATCATCATTTAGTTCTAGAAATTGTTCTATTTCTTCCTTGACTTCTCCAGAATTGTTGCTACAAAAGTAGGTTTAGTTCCCGGGCTGGTTGCTGAAGTAGAGTTAGTTCCGCTTGAATAGGCTGGACATTATCTGCCACACTGTCATTTATGGATGGCTTTTGTTTCTCTCAGATTCTTATGGGAAGCCTCTGCTATAAGTTACAGGCCAGCATTTGTGTCTTTCACAAAGGACATTCTCAATGCTTGGCTCCAGAGAAAGGACTATCCCAGTTACTACAAGTTACTGACAGTTCCAAGAATCTTCTTTACACTTCAGTGTTTTGAGTTGACATGGCCTAGAAAACCTTCAGACCACAACAGTAAGCCGAGTTAGGATTTTGAGACTCATTTTTGACTTATTTTTTATACTGTTGATACTGGTTTATTTTGTTTTTCTGTTTGTATTTTTGAAAGTTCAGGCTGATCTTAAACTCCCCCTATAGTGCATACTAGGCTCAAAGTCACAAAGGCCCTTCTGCTTCAGCCATTTAAATTCTGGAATTATAGTCACGCACAATCACTCCTGGTAGTACTATTGTGTTAGAGGCCTATCTCCAAGACAAATAATACAGATGCTCCTGGACTTATGATAGAGACACATCCCAATAGTCTCACCATAAATAGAACATATCATAAGTTGTGAATACATTTAATATACCTAACTTACCAAACATCATAGCTGAGCAACACAATGTACTATAGAGTATAGGTTGTTTCTCCTCCAAATCATATCACAGCCGCAGGTCACATCAAAAGAGTATTAGGTTATGTGTTGCATTGTGGAACCACATAGCCAGAGCCCAGAAAAAGGGCAAAACTTTAAGTATGGAATCTATTGAATGTGCAGTTCTGTTGTACCATGCTAAAGTAGAAAAGCCGTCAGATGGTCTGGTTTTTTTAAGTCCTTTTTCTCTGCTCCTAAGCATTCTGTAACCCAAAATAATTTAGGAAATTGCTTTTGTAAACTCAAATAAAACATTTTAAAATGGTTATCTGGTTATCCCTGTATCCCAAATCAGAAATTTTACATTCTATGTTTCCCTTTTTCTGGAGCAATGTAGTGCTTTGCATAAGACTTATTGGACAAATTGATTGTGTAACCAAGGCTTTTAATTACAGTGTCACTTTTGAAAATGATCTTCAATGAATTTAGGGTGATTGCCATTTTTGAGGAATAAGAATTGATGTTACTTACAGAGCTGATGCCCCACAGGAAATATGAACCTGGATTATCCTCAATGCCAGGGTCCTTAGAAGCCTAAGAGAAGCTTCAGAAGAGGAATTACTCAAATGTACAGTGGCTGCTGGTGAAGTCTGGTAGAGAGAGCTCCACGGCCTGGCTTCCCAACACCCCATTTTCTCTGCCTAAAACCTTCACGCCCTTCTCTCTGGTAAAAGCATTCCCACACTGATCCCAATTATCCTTCCAAGACCATTGCACTGTGCCCTTCTCTGGCTTGGGGAAGTCTTCCTATCTCCCTTTCCAGCCAGAAGAACTCTCTCTTTTAAGATCTCAAAGCAATTGCATCCTTTAATTTTCCTGGTAGACTCAGGAAAAGCGCAGCACACGCATAACACCGAAGCTGAAAATACCACGACTGAATGAATGAGTGGATGAGCGAGTGAATGAATGAAAAGGGATGACTTGCAGCTAAGAAAAGACAGGGTTTGAGCTGAGATTTCAAGTGGGATAAGCTTTTACTATCCGGGATGAGGAAGGAGCGATCGAGCTCTTGACACTGCTACCTCTGAGGCCCCGTGAGCCGCTCTGGGAATCTGCTGCCAGTGCGGATCTTCCTGCTTCAGCCCAGAGGGAGTCATCAAACTGCTTGAACCTCATTAATATGTATGATTAATATAAGTTAATCAAAAATAAAATTAAAGTGGTAGAAGAGAAAGAGACAAATAAAAAACCAGAAAGGCAGTTCTGGTCTGGAATCTTTCTCGGCCCCCAGTTTCCCTGACATGTTGGGAGTGAGCAAAACAACAACTGAATTGTTCAGATTCAAGCAAATGATGTTTGTAAAACCTTTATGTGCAGTAAATAGTAGCTATTGTACTATTATCCTCACTTCCTCCCTCAGGACTCAGGCCTTCCACCACATCAGCAAGTGAACGAGCCACTGACCAGGTGGCTTTCCTTTTGCTCACTTTGAATTCTTGCCAGCTTCCTCCGCTTGCTAAGGTTTTCCTTCCCAGGCCTGGTCCGTAATCCTTCCTGAGCTGGGTGTGTCAATAGCTGGGACTCTGCGGCTCTGATGCCCTGGGTGAGTGCTCCAGCCGAGGAGTCTCTTCCTGGAGAAGGTCTGCAGTGTTCTTTGTGTATCCCACACGTGTGAGTTTTGGCTTCAGAGGCAGGGACTCCGGCTTGGGAGGGCTGGTCCACTAGGGTGGATCGCAGCCTGACCCTGCGTGTCTGAAGAGAGCTGGCCCACCCACCTAGAGGGACTGAGTGCAGGATGGTAGCCCAGTCTCAGGCCAATCCGGTTTCTACAAACTCAAGGCAGTCCCCTAGGGGGAGAGGGGGATGGGTTTGAACTCTTCAGTACCCGGTACGGACTTTATCTTTGACAGGCTGTGGCCTCAAGAGCAGGGCCTCTTGTGCTCTGAGAGGGCAAACCTGTTTCATGCTGTGCAGTGGTGAAACTGCTAGAGCTTTCGGTGACACTCTGCTGGGGCCCAGCAGAGACCACAGGACACACTCCTTGCAGCAGTGCCTGCTGCAGCACATGGGCCTTAGGTTCCCACCAATGAATGGGTCGTAAAAGGCTAATTTGTGAATGTTTCATTCATGCTTTTGACAAAAAAAAAAAAGAAACTGTAAATGAATCCTCACAGGATATAGTGTCAAGATTTCTGGCTTTGTGAACAGAGAAAGCCCAGAGTCTCCCAACTCCACCTATACTTCTTGCTGTCCTCTGCAGTCCCCCGAGGGGAAGGCAGAGAGACAGGGTATAGCCGTGTCCCAGGAGAGCAGCTATGGACAGAAAAGGAAGTGACCTGCGTACAGAAACATCAGGCTGGGGCTGGGCAATGAGGATGCGATTTTCCTCCACCAGACGCCACCAGCAGCCTCTATACACTGGAGAAAACCCTTCCCTTCTGAAGTTTCCCCTAGTTTTCTAAGGATTCCAGCTTCCAGGAAGTGACTATTACCACCTTTGAGAATAAGCCACGTTTGTATTTCGAGTGAGGCATCAGCTCTTTCAGTAACATCGATTCTTTTTCCTTCAAAATGGCAGTTTCCTCCTGGCCTGGGTGAGAGGAAGACCAAAGGACATTAGTCTCCCTTCCAGCAGCCCATGCAGCCCGAAGGCATGCCAGTTCAGTTGATCTGTCATCTGTTTTTTTTTTTTTTATGGTGTCCACAGCTAAGTCTTCTGCAAGGAGTGTGTCCTGTGGTCTCTTCTGGGCCCCAGAGTCCACCACGCCCTGCCTAGGCTCAGGGTTGACACACAGGGAGCCATAAAGGTAGAACTAACAATCTGAGCAATAGGGAAGAGGACTAGACTCATGGCGTGAAGACAGTCTCAGGGCGCCTAAGCTTCTTGCTGCAGGACTGGGGGCTGAACTGGCTCAGCCATATCTGCCCAGGTGCAGAGCTGACCGATGGCCTCTCAGTCCCAGGACCCAGCTAAGGAGTGAGTCTCTGGCAGACCTGTTGGGTCCATAGATGTGTGTGTAGTGCTAGTGTGGCAGGAGTCCAGACAGTCCTCAAGGCCAAGTCCCAAGTGTCAGCAGAGGCCCATCTGTAGGTCACTGTCAGACAGAGTGAGCACCTGCCCCAGCACAGGGTCCTATGTGGAACTTCACCTGACAGTGGAAGCTGCTCCTGGTGGAGGGAGGGAGATGGTGAAGAAGAACTCAGAGGTCTCTGCTCTGCCACACCTGGAGAAGAGAAGCAAGCTGGCCCTGAGCATTCCAGCAATGCCAGCCTGCCAAGCAGTGCAGGAAGGATGGTTCTCACAGGACCCTCTGCCATCTTCCCTGGGAGGCTGGCAGGTGAGAGACACTGTCTATTCCCTAGCATGGCAAGATATGAAACAGATGGGCTGGAGGGCAAGGATGGGGGCTGGGCTTCCGGCCCTCTTGTATTCCTCTCCTTCCAAATGACAAAAGCAGGGAAGGAAATGAGGGAAGAGAGGAAGAGGTGTTTGGCACAGATTGAATGCTTTTTATTCACTGATGAAGTTGCTGCCTTTGGAGGTTAAAAAAATCAAATATCAGTGTTGATATGCTTTCTCTTTAAGTCTACAAAATCTATACATACCGATAGTCACTCTGTTTCCTATTAGACAGAGCCTGTCTTAAATGTCTGTGGCGGAGGAAGTCTGGAGCTGTGCTCTAACCTGTTAGCACTTGGTGTCCCGTGCTGAGATAGTACAGAGAAAGTCCGAACACTAGGCACGTTGTCAGTGGTCCCAGCTTTTTGTGCCAATATTATCTTGCTCCTCTAGCACCTTTGTCTTAATTTTCCTGTCCGACTTTCTGCCTAAATGCATGCCGGCATCAGTGGGTCCCCTGTCCCCTGGCTTTCTGCTGGGTTTGGGAGGCACCAGTGGAAAACTCAGAAGTGGACACAGAGAGAAAGCAGAGGCCAAGGAATGCATAACAGGGACACTTGCTTCCTCAGATAGCCTCGCCCTCAGGCTGTCTCAGCTCTCCTTGCTTTCTATCTCTCTCTGAGATCTCTCTTTCTCTCTCTCTCTCTCTCTCTCTCTCACACACACACACACACACACACACACACACTCACACTTGCCATGATGCCTTCTGCCAAGCTGTGCTGTAGTGTGAAGACCCTCCTCAGAGCCCACCAGATGCCAGTACCGTGCTCTTAGGCCTCCAACACTGCAAGCCAAAGAAGACTCTTTTCTGTGCAAAGTACTCAGCCCCAAGTTGTTTGATACGGCAATAGAAAACTAAGACAGGGGATGATTATCTTCTTCTCTCCTGTTGTTAACATTGCTGGGAAGCATTCCTTCTTGGTTTTCTTGATCTTGTTCATTCCTTTGTCCCCTGTTTTAGTTTTAGTCATTCCATTAGGCATCCTTTTCATTTTCCAGGGGTTCCTGCCTGACACACTCCTATTTTGCTGGCTTCCCTCAGCTTATGATACTCCGCGCTTCCTTCTCCAGGGCCCCAGTGGGCCCAGGTCTCTCTCCATCAGTAGATCCCTGGCCTGAGCACTCTGTCAGTTTACACCAAGGGCCTGTAAGATGAGAGTAAGAGATGAGTCTCTTGAGCGGTGTGCTGTCACCTTCAACCCCTGGATGCACACTCAGGGGAGGCCAAGGAGACCGGAAGCAGAGCAACACTGTGGAAATGGCTCACATTTGAAAAGTTCAAAATGAGCTTTTCTGGTCTTTCGGCCCAGGACGCCAAGGGCGAAGGTGGAGAGTGAAGGAAAGGCTGGCTCCCAGGAGTGCCAAAGTCTTTGGGGCTATTACTGTGGAGATAGCAAGCAGGAGGAGCCAGAGGCTGGAGTGAGTTGTAGCATCGTCAAGTCTCCTCCTAGGAAAGGTAGAGAGAGATTCCTACTGCAGAAGAGGTGACCTTGGGCCTAACCCTGCTGGGGAGATGTCAACACCGTAACCAGGAGGAGTCGCCATCTGGAGAAGGACAACCCCCAGGACAGTTCGACCTCCCACCAGGTCTTGGGAAATCCCCATCGTTGCGTTCCACAACCGCTTGTTAGATCAAAGGGCACGAGAAGGCATTCAGCAGAGAATTCTCCTTGCCTGCTCTCTGCTTCAGCCTCTTTGGGGCAGACCTTTCTCGGGGTGATGGATAGTGCCATTTTAGTCAGCCTGCTATTTTTATTTTTGTCTTTGGTTTCCTGCAAGGAATGCTGGCTGGAAGTTCTTTCCTAGTAGGCATCAAAATCTGCCAAAGAGGAGAACCAGAATGTGTGTGGCGCCACCTAGTGACAAAGGTGCCCCAGCGCCCCACTTAGACAACCCTCAAAGGAAACCAATTTGTCTCCTTTCTGGGCAGCTTGGCTCAGATTTTGGTGTGCTGGAAGATCACCTGGAATACTAGTTCAAAATGAGCTTTTTCTCATCTTTAGATCCAAAGATTTTAGTTTAGTTTGGGTTTGAATCCATGACTTTTTTCCAACCATCATTTCAGGTCCTTGTGAAACAAATCTCTGGATCAAACTTACTGTACTTTGAGAATGACTCTCACGCAGGACTCGATCTCATAAGAGTCCTGTTGTGCATGGGTAGTTATGTACATGGGTAGTTATGTGCATGGGTAGTTATGTACACTTGCCGGCTTTTGAGAGCCATGCTGATCTGTATCTTCAGGAACAATTTCCTAAATTTCATCTGGCTTCTATGGACTTCAGAAATAGATTAATATTGGGACCTCTGAGTTCTTAACCTCAATGCCGCATACCCCTTACCCAAATATCTCTTGGGTTACCTTCTCCAGACAAACCTTTGTATTAGCTAGTGTTCTCCGGAAAACAGCAATAACACGACGTCCATAGGTATAGAAAGAAATTCACTACAGGAATTGGCTCTGACAATTATGGAAGCTAAGAAGCCCCCAGATCTGCAGTCAACAAGCTCAAGACTCAGCAGAACTGATGATGTAAGTTTCAGCCCAAATACTCAGAGGATCATGACTCAGTGTGAGTCTGAAGGAGAGAAAAGTCCAAAAGTTTCAACTCGAGCCCTCAGGAAGGAGGAGACCCCCTTTAGTAGAGGCGACACTGTGTTCTGTTACATTCAGGCTTCCAACTAATTAGATGAAATCCACCCACATGACAGAAAGCAGCCGGCTTTACTCAGTCTTCTGATTCACACTGTCAGAAATACACCAAGAAGAATGTTTAACCAACATCTGAGCACCTCATTGTCGAGTTGATACACAGAGCCGGTCTTTATAGGTCCACTCGCTGTTGATTTGGTACCAATTACACCATCATTAATCTTTTGAAAACAATGGTGTGTTCATAAAACCACCTGCCCTGATACAACGACCCTGTACACTGTTAAAGACACAGTAACACCTTTCCAAGGAGGGCAGAGACTTCCTCGAGTGTTGGTCACTCTGCTTACTATCCCCAAACTTAAATACTAGAATATAAAACTGACCGGGTTTAAGTACTATCTTAGGAAGCCCACACATAAAAAACAAAACGTCTTATGCTCTATGATAAGAGAAAAAGAGGGAGGAAAACAAAGCTATCCCAGATTTATCTTCACACCTGTGTGCCTCTCCTCATCCTCTGCACCACCCATTTGATATACTGTTGCCTTCAGTGAGTGCCTCAGCTGCTCACGGCTCCTTACCTGGTAGAACACACAAACTTTCACTCCTAAAAAATCTAGGGCATAAGTTGCATTGTCTAAATTGAGTTATTCAGATTTTCCACTAGCTTAATCTTAAAAGGCCTGGCAATACTAAGTGGCAGCCCAAGAGAGCAATACGAACTCCTTCTTCTCTTCCTTCACGGTAGAGAAGTAGCTCACTTTCTTCTTTGCAGTCCAGCTCAATCGCCCCAACCGATACCACAACTCCCTTTTGGCTTGTTGGCTCTGAGGCATGAGGAGCCCAAACACTCAGATGACAGCCTACACTTCCAGCTCACCTAGATTACTGCGCTTGCTTGGAGAAAGCGTTCCTCACTTTGGAGTTAAGATACTAGGTCCGCCAAGCCCAAGCTCACAGGGGTGGGAAGCAGACACCTTGCTAGTGGATTACTAGACTAGTGAGCTGTGCTGCTTCCACTTTTACCCCTTGATTCTTAAACTTGTCCTTTCTGGCTATTGCAGAAATCGCACCACATGTTGGATGCCGATTCAAAACATATTCAGCCTGCTGGTGAACCTGACCCCAGCACCACACAGTATTGCTGTGTATTCAGTACCAAAAGTAAGTGTCTTCAGAGCCATTTCAGTCACATCAACCTGGAGGAACGCGATGGGACCAGCTCATGAACAGGAAGCACTGACCCACTTCCTCTTGTCTGGCAGCATCTCAGCAGGGACATGAGCTCCTTCCTTCCTTCTGACTGACAGAAACCTTTCCTCCTACTTCCTGGGTCTCAAACCTGCCAGGTCTTGGATCAGAATCACATCACCGACCGACTCTCCTGAGTCTCTAGAAACTTCCTAATTTTATGAAACACAAAACACAAGTTGGATAAACTCGAAGGAGACTAGAAATATCACAGACTGCTAGATAACACAGATGAAAAGGTGCATCTCAAACATAGACAAATATACCAAATCATGCACAGTAGAAGAATGGCTCAGGAAACAGATATTTTCATCAAAAATCATGGACACCATAAGGCAGTGGCACAGCATCACTAAAGTGAGGAAAGATAAAAACTGACAGCCTAGAATGCAATATCCAGGAAAAAATACTTGAAGTATGATAGCAATATGTAGGCAGTCTCAAGTGAAGGGAAACTAAAGGATTTTTTTAAACCAATGAACCTACTCTAAAGGAAATGCTGAAGGAAGAACTCCGAATCGAAGAGCAAAATAATAATGAGTATCTGAGTAAATATAACGTACTATTTCTTTAACATACTATTTATACATACTATTTCAACATGATGTTGAAAGCAAAAAGTATAATATTCTGTGGTGGGGTTTCCAATGTATGTGAATGAAATTATATATATTTATATGATTTTGACATTTTAGATGGATATTAACTTTACATGGAATGCAAAAGAAACAAATGAAGATCAGAAGAATAAAATAAGATGGATAAGCAAGAAATAGATGATAAAACGCTAACCTCCATGATGTTACGCACAAATGGTACTTTCAATTGGTTTTAAAAAGGAAGACTGAATTTCTGTTTTCTCTAAGAAACTCACTTTAAATATAAAGGCATACATAGGTTAAAGGTCAAAGAATATAAAAGGCCTCCTCAGCAAAATGAAATGGGACAGCTATCTTCTATCAAACAAGGTAAACTTCAGAATAAAGAATATTACTGGAGATAATGAAAATGGTCAAAAATATGTACTGTCGAAGTTATCCAGAAATACATAATAATCCTAAATGTATCTGTACCGAATGACTGAACTTCAAAATATGGAATCAGGCCGGGCGTGGTGGCTCACGCCTGTAATCCCAGCACTTGGGAGGCAGAGGCAGGAGGATTGCTGTGATGTGAGTTGGAGGCTGAGCTCAGGGCCAGCCTGAACCACAAAGTGAGACCCTGTCTCAAAAAACCTTAAAAAAAAATATGGAATCAGAAACTAATGAGATTGAAAGGAAAAATCAATAACACACAATTATAGCTGCAGATTTCAACCCTCTTTTCTCAGTAATAATGGAACAAACAAAAAGAAAATCAGCAATGGTGCTGAAACTTGAACAACACTATTAAAATAACTTGACCTCATTGACGATTATAGAATATCTCACACAATGACAGCAGCATAATACACACTTTGGCAAGTACACATGAGACTTTGGCAAAGATAGTCCATTTTAAAAGTCTTAAAAATACCTCTCATCAGTAAAAGTATGCAAACTATAGTCTCTGACAACAGCGGAATCAAACTGGAAATTTGTGATAGAAAGAAATGGGAAATTTTCCAAGGATCTTAATTAAGCAAAAAAAACAAAACAAAACAAAACAAAAAAACCCCAAAAAACCAAAACAAAACAAAAAAAACTCATCAAAGAAATTATAAAAAGTTTTTAATTCAGTTCAAATGAAATTATGAGAGATCTAAATGAAAGTAGTGCTCAAGATGAAATGGATTATATTCATATTAATATTAGAAAAGTTTTGATTCAGGAATCTCAACTTCAGTTTAAAAAATTAGAAAAAGAAGAACAAATGAAACCCAAAGCAAGCAAAGAAAGTAAGTAAATATAGGAGCAGAAGATGCCATTTATCTACAGTGGGAATGAAAGGGACATATCACTGTACAAACTACACATGTGCTTGAAAAGATAATAAAGGAGTACCACAAAGGACTTCATGTGAAAACATAACGTGGAACTTACATAAAATCAATTAGTTTCTTGACACAAATTATCAAAACTACAGAAGGAGTTAAATAACCTGAACAGTCCTAAACTTATAAAAAAAAAATAGCTCAGGTGCTGACGGTGTTGGTTCAAATCCCAGTTCTACTACTTACTTCACTTGTAAACTTACAGCAGCTACCTGACATTCCTAGGCCTTGATTTCCTCATATGTACAGATAGTTAAAAAAAAAAAAAAAAACCCTTGTTCTGAGATTTAAATGAGTTAATATTTGTATAGTGTCGGGATTTAACTGGCACCTATCAAAGCATCTTCAGGTATTTATTAAGTAAGTCACTAAATAAAAATAAATACACACAAAGGCCAAGGGACATCAAAGAAAATATCAAAGTAGAATACAATGACACACAACTGCTCAAAGACAGTGAGGTAAGCAGAATATAGTAGACTAATGCTCTTAATTTGCAAATAGAAAAAATATTTTTCAAACATAAACATGAAATAAATTCATGCTTAGGCAGGAAAAAAATGAAAGAATTCATTCCAATGGTCATCGTTAAAAACAATTCAAGAGTATTTTTAAAAAAATTTTGTGTGGAAGAGTTAATGTAAAAAAAGAGTTAGAAAACAAAAGAGGAAAGATGTGAGTGAATGTAACTACAATTATCTCTATAATATAGCATTGACTGTAACATCTATTGAAATTTTAAGAGACAATGATAATAACATGACAAAAATAGCACACAATTTGTTTTGTTTTTTGTTGGCCGGCAGGTGCAGTGCCACAGAACTGTATCCCTGGCCCTATAAATTAAGTCATTTCCAAGTTAAACCTTCAAGGTTTTTTGTATTTGTTTTGTTTTTGCAGAATCAGGAATTGAATTCGGGACCTTGCACTTGGAAGGCAGGCACTGTACCAACAGGCACTGCTGAATAAATCCTCGACCACTAGCACACAATTTGGGAGGGAATAATCAGAGTTAGGATTGTAAGCTTCTTGTGTTCTCTGGGAGGATAGTAAAAGATTAACTGTGATTAAAATACTAGCAGAAATCTATACAAAATTCTCCTTTTGGAGAGGAGATTCAGAGAGTCAAGCAGAGATTCTGTACAAGATCGGTGTAAGTGTGTGATATTCAAGGGTATTAGAGGGAAAGAGGAATAACGGGTAACTTATAAGATGGGGGTATCCCTCACAGGATTGACAGTAAAAGAAAAGAAAGAAGAAAACTCTGAATTTTAAGTGTCCTCAGAAATAGTACTGTAAGGTCAGAAGCATGCTGTTTATGACATTCCCTACACACACACACACACACACACACACACACACACACACACACACACACACATATCATGGGACCATTTATTAAGGAAGTTGAACTTTGTTGTACCAACAGAAGAGGGCACTATTGAATTAAAAAACTCGGGAAACAGCTGTCATAGCTTGAGTTCCCACAAAAGCAAAGTTTGGGGTCAGGATTCACAAGCAGATCGCTTCTTCTAAGAAGCATCTCAGAAAACAGGAGGGAGAGACTAGAGGAAGGGTAACAGGGCGGAGGGGAAGTCATACCAAGAGTGCAGGGTAATGATTGCTAGAGGCAACTAGGGCTGGAGGACTCTGGGAACTCACGTGACGCCATAGCGAAGGCAGAGCTGACTGTCAGAAGGATAGGAGAACGGAGTGTTTAAGCCATTGACTTTCTCCTGCATGGGTCCCTGCGCAGTCATGGAGGTGTGGTACTGGGACATCTCTCTAGGAAAGAACTGGCTGCTTAGCTGGAAGGAGTCCTTACCCCAAAGCCTCCCGCAACAGTGACTGGGCAGAACCAGTCAATCGGTGAGTGTGGGCTGCGTCCCACGGCCTGGCTATTTCTGCCCACTGTGAGCAGTCAGTTTCAGAGCTACCCTGGAGCTGAGACTTCCAGGCCTGCTGCGTTAGCATTCAGGGTTCTCACTGTCCAACCCATTTCCTTTCCACAGGTGCGACCAACTGCACTTTGCACCCTTGGGTTCAGTCCTCACCAGCAGTGCCAGCTGTCACAGAACACTGTGTGTGACGACTGACTTCACGCGATGCAGTCAACAGACTAGAGTGCGTGCCACATCGTCGTTTGTGTGTCCGCTCTCTCTCCATCTCTCCCGGAGACTTCCCTTCTGCTCCGCCATGTAGCTTGTGGCCTTCCTCACAGGCCTGCTTGCTGTGGGGCTTCCCATCTTCTCCCAGGGTTCAGGGCCCTTCCTGGGCTATGGAAAGGATTTCCTCTTTTTCGTTACTGCCTGGGGTCCAAGCGGGTCCCCACAAGAGGAGACGGGACCTCAGCTCATCTCCTACCCTCTACCAAGTAGGATCCCGACTTTGTTCCCAGAAAAGCACTTCCAGACATGCCGTTGAGAGGCACAGGCAAATTTACTAAGAAGCATCAAAGACGGACACAAGAAGGAGCAGGCGTAGCTGAGGGTGAGGCGCATTCCAGTTTGGGGCGGGGTTCTGTGTGGTCTGGGCTGTCCCCAATAAGCTAGATCGAGGACATAAAGTCCCAGGACCGGTCAGGTCCCCGTGAGTGGGCTGGATCAGAACGCAAACCTCTTGTGTCTGTGCACAGTTCAGAGACGTGGTACCCGATGATAATGTCTCCTCTTCGGTGGAAGCCTGTGGAATGTGTGAATCTATACTCTCAGAAGAAAAGTAGGGGCCCAGCCAACAGACTCACTGCGTATTTAAGACTCTTACAGATTTAGGAGAGGGAGATGTCGAGGGGAAAAGTCAGTCAGGGCGAAAGGGGTGTTGGAACTGTTGTATCTTGGAGCTCCACCTTTCTTAAAAGCACAATTTTAAAATTGCTATTTCCGCGTCTCCTTTCAACCTATTTCATCTGCCTCAGCTCCAGATGTGCTTCCGATGTGTTTGTAGGAGCAGCTCTGGCTCCTCATGGAGATCAAGGCCATTCTTAGCACGCTGCCCTGCGGGCGTGGGGATCCACAGGGCCAAGTCGGAGGTCCAGCCTCATCCTCAGTACAGTCCTCACCGAGTGCTGTGTGAGGATGCACAGAATCCTCCCTCTCCCCTGCTCAGCTGACAGCCAGCCAGTGTGGAAAATGCTAGTCACCTCCCTTTGAGTGCAAAGCGCTTCTGCCATTTTTTAAAAGGGCGATCCTCGGACTTTTCCTATGTGGCATGACGGGGATTCCCCCACGTGACGGAAGAGGAGGAGGGAGTCCCGTGTCTCCCAATACAGCTGATTAGCTTCTAGGGTCTCCTTCCTTTCCCAGGGACCTACTGCTTATTTTTTGTAGACCCGAGGTGGGTGTGGACCCCTAGACCACCTCGGCCAGCCTTTAACAAACCCGTAAAAAGGTGAGTACCAGTCCAGTGCTTTCCTTTAGAATATGATGGTATTTATTGTCTCCTGAAGGATCAAGAGAAATTCACAACCAGAAATGTCCAATTTAAGATAAAAAGATGTTTAAATTCACTGGTCATCGAAATGACAAACACATTGTCACTTATGACTCAGAGGGTCGGCAGAAATTAATAAGAGAGTAAGAGCCAGTCCCAAGAGTAATTCTGTAAGGATTTAGTCACAGCAGGGAGGTAATTTTCTTTTATTTTTTTCAAATGAAGAAAGTAGGCTTATGTATCTGAAAAATATCAATTACAGTTGTTAAAAATATACAGTTTAAAAATCTAATTTGAATATATTAATAGTTGAATTTTTAAAACCTAGATCGTCTTAAAACTTTAAATCCAACCTGCAAATCATCTTGGTCTATTTGCAAAATTATTATAAATTATTTAAAAATAATTGTAAGAATTATTTCCACTAGCTCTTGGATCAATGTTCCAACTTAAATTTCACAGATTACATCCTTCCTAAATGGTTATTCCACTTATTTTTGAATTAATCATATTTTTGAGACATTTGAAACTACAATCACACATTTAATATATCAGATTCTCCCAGGCAATTGAAACTCTCCTTATGGCAGACTTTTAAGCAGAATTTTTCTCAGCAACTGTGCAGTTTTGTAAGTTAATAAACTGATCCTGTAAGTGTAGCAAATCAGATTCTCTGTCTCATTTCAAACATCCTGAAAACAAACAAATCAGATACAGAGCAAGTATCATATTTTAATGATTTCAAGACTTGTTACAAATCTCACGTAGGACAACTTAAAGGACAGAATTTTGTGCTCACCTCCTTTCATTATTTTGGTACTTACCTGTATACCTTTCTGGGGCTATAAATTGTTCTTTCAACCAGGGAAGAAAAAAAATCACAATCTATTCAAGGCACAGGTTGGGAAGTATTAGCTTTCACTGCCTGCTATGGGCTGTGTCTGTACCTTCTCTCCCTCTGAGCTACTTGCTTACCTATCTCTCTGCCCTCTGTGTCTACAACACTGTGTTGACACAGCTGGGGGTGATGGGCCCACAGGGGGGGGTTCCTACGAGCCATTGAGGGCTCCTTACTTACGGTGGCCTGGTGGGTTCACGTATTCTGAATTCAGGGTTAGAGTCTCAGCTCCCCTCCTCAGAGTGCATCTTCCTAAGTAGATGGGTTTCTACAAGAGTCCTTCTTCTTTATAAAACTTCACTTGTTCATCATAAACCTTTTATACTTAGGTAGAGAGTGGCAGAGTAGTGACAGCACAGCCACTAATGAACCTCCTTGAAACACATGTCAGTTAGCCATAGTTGGATCCCACAAACAGATACACTTTACAAACTGGCATTGCCATAGGTCTTGGTTCCTTTCTCACTGCTGGCACAAAATATGCAACACTGACAAGTTAAAGGAGACAGACTTATTTTAGCTCATTTTGCAGAGGTTTCAATCCATAGTTGGCTCCAAGGCAGGGCAGAGGGGCATGGCAGAAGAGAAATAGTCTCTGGGAGGATAGGCAGGCAGTAGCAGCCACAGTGAGCCTTTCTTTCCCCTTTATTGAATTTAGACCACAAACCTATTGGTTGGTGCCACCCACACCCAAGGTGACCTCTGTCTTCAGTAAATCTACTTGGCTACACCTAGAACTAAACCGAGGCAATGAGTGAACAGATCCAGTTATCATGTGCCCCTTATCCATAAACACACAACCTAGGTTCAACCACCTCTGAGAAGCCCCCACCTGTGAGAGCATGAGGCTTTGGGGGTCCTCCAGATACAGATCATAACACTATATCATACATAGTTCTGCGATAAATTCTCTACTCCTTCCCTGTTCATGGGTACAGTCCTTCTGTCTCCACCCCTTCTAGGCTTCTTCAAGTCGCTGGCTGCCATTTGGAGGGGCAAGGTCATGTCTTGTGTACACGGACCCAGTGCTTGGCCTCCAGCTTTGAACCTTCATCGGCTCCATTAGCAACCTCGCTAGCTGGGCCTTCACTGTTAGCAAACTTTCTCTTAAACCTGAAACCCTCTCCTAGATTTTGATGTACCTCCCATCACTCAAAGCAAAATTGCTCAGGATGTTTTTAAAGTACAGAATCCCATCTCTCAGATGTGAAAATCTCTGAGGACAGATACAGCATTCTCTAAGTTTAAACATGATTCTTACATAAACAGAGTTTGAGCACCAGATCCTTGATCATTCTTATCCAAGCCTTCCTGGGCACCAACAGAGGTGGCATCCCGTTCCCTGCCAAGGATGTTCTGAACTAAGACTCTACAGTGCATATCACTCTGACCAGAGGACACACAGAGAAACACTTTAGGAATATAATTCTTAATCATTTTTATATAAATTCCAGCATGCCTTGTATTCATGGCTGGACTTATAGTTTTGTTTAGTTTGACTTGCTGCTTTTTTAGTGATAGTTTGTTTCATAAATGTTCATCTTTGACAACGTGAAATGCTTATGATAGCCTTTAATTTCTCTCTTGGCTAATTGAAATCTCTACCTCATTAGAACACTGAATTGCTTGAAGTTCTCCTTGAGAATCAGAGCCAATGGGCTACATGTAGAAGCATGAAGGCAAGTATATTATGGGAATTGGCTCCTATGCATTTGGAGGCCAATGAGTCACGTGACATGCCATGTGCAAGTTAGAGACACAGGAAGCAGGAGGTGTGGGACAGAATGAGTGCAGAAGATTTTGGATGGGAGAGTCAGTGAGGACCAGAGAAAAGCAAGTAGGTGAGAGAGAGTAGACATAAATTCTAGTGTCTAAAGGCCCATGAATCAGAAATTCTGATGATCAAAGGCAGAAGATGGATGTCCCAACTAAGAAGAGAAAGAAGTTTCTCTTCCTCTGCCTTTTTGTTCTTCTGATGTCCTCACAAAGGTGGATGTGGCATCCTGCTGACTGATGTAGATGCTAACTTCCTCTGGGAACTTCTTTGAAGAGGTTCAGAAATAATTTCCTATCTGCTATCTGGGTATCCCAGTGAAATTGACACATAGGACTAATTATATTGGCACTTTCTGAGGGACCTCCAGATACACACTTCCAGGATGAAGAATTGTTTCCTTCAGTTAGTCATAAAATTGGAAGCCTATGCTAAATTGTGTAGCTGTGGGTGTGACCAATTTCCATTTGGTCACACAGACCCCTGTAGGAAAAGCTGTGAATTCTCTGAGGAATATGAATGTTTTGGGTTGGAGTTGAAAAATGTACGCTTCCTCACTATGATCAGGCTCTCGTGAGGCCAGCCTGAGAAGATGACTTTCAGAGCAGCCCTGGGAAGCCCTGGGAAGCCCACTGCTTTTCATTCCCTTAGACCCTGAAGAGCATGTCAGGCACCCACCTACCCATACCGCTGGTAGCACCTGCATTTGTGTGTCCGAGCTCTGGGGATCTTTCTCCTGCATTCCCAGATGGGCAACCAATATACAAACTAACACAAATTATTAATAGTTTGGTGTGTAAAGTGTTTGCCCAAGTGTATCTGAATCTTCGTGAAACGCCTACAGAACGACAGACATCAGGTTGTCTTGCCCAGCTTCAGGTTGTCTTGTGTACAAAACTGAGCTCACAATGAAGCAGTCACTCAGAAAAGTTAGACCCCGGTGTGAACAGGTGGAGCCTCTGCAGAGTCCTGCCCCATGTTTCCGGAGCCTTTCCTGCACCCTCTAAAGCTGTACCTAAAGGGGGGGGGGGAAGGGAGGGATAGTCCTCTGAAGATGACTTGCCTCACCTGGGAGTTTTTATTTTGTGATGTCAGTCCCAGCCTCCCACATGACTAGAACTTCAGCCCTTTCTAGACTCACCCCTCCCACAGCACCCTGCTGTGAGATGGTGTGATGGCCTGTTGTTTTGCTCAAGCTGAATGCCCCAGAGCCACCCTTGCTCTGCCTGTCCCGTGCCACGCTGTCCCCCAGGGCACCTGCCAGCTGCACACTCCATCCTGAGTCCCAGCCCTCTCACTATCAGACTACTGCTGTTCGTTCCTTCTGCTACAGTTGCTCCAAAATCATTCCCTACTTTTCCACTATCCCCTCACTCCTCACAGCTTGCAGCAAGAGCAGGACTGCCTCTGTCCTCTCTCTGAGGCCCAGTCACTCCCGTCTCAGAGCGAAGCTGTTCTCTGCAAGCCTGCAGGACAGATGACTCACCCAGGGCTGCCTTCTCCGCCACTCCCGCCTCCCTCGGCCTCCTCGCTGCCCCCACTGAGGCTCTGCGCTCTCCCCCCTCTTCCGCAGCTCTCTCTTCTTAGGTACCTGGCGCTCCCCTACCTTGCTCCCTTCGGGGCCCCTCACATATCACCTCACCCAAGAGGCAGTGATCCCCCAAACCCTGGGCTTCATTGTCCCCAAGCATGTACCATTCAACATATTTTGTGCCTAATTGTTTATTTTCCACATCTTTCTCTGTGTTATAGACACTGTGATGGTAGTAAGTTTGTTTTGCTCATGTCTGAATACACACACACACACACACACACACACACACACACACACACACTAGCACTTAGTAACTGCTTAAAAAATATTCTGTGAATGAATGGACCAGGGATGATTTTTCTGGTGACCCCCCTGGGAGACATTTTACGTTCATTCTATTCGTTCGTTTACATAACAGACCTAAAAGTTTCACTTTATTTTTCTGAAAGAAATAGATGCTCAGAAAGTTTAAAAACTAAAAGCAGTGTTCACCGTGCTAAATCCTGCTAGTTGATAGAGTAAATATTTGATCTTGGTTCTAATTCAGTAATGATGTAAGACTGATCAAAGCCACGCAATGTATCACTCTTCTTGGAAACATTTGTAATTTTAAAAAGCACAGTCTGAGTTCTAGAATGAATGGTAGATATTGTGAAATAGAAAATATTAGAAGGGAAAATGGAGTGTAGGGATCAATAATGAGGGGAAAAATCATGAGATGATAATAAAGAAAGGAAACAAAGCTTATGCATATAGAGGGTGGGGGTGGTAGGGTGGGTAAGGGAATGGGAAAAAATAAGAATTAAGTTGTGTCATATACTGGTACAAACTCTCAATGTTGAGTGCAATCATGATGTGTATATAGAATGTACCAATAAAGATTTGAATTTTTTTTAAAAAAGCACAGTCCAGAGTGCACCACAGTCTTAATCCAAATGGAGAGTTCATGTACTTGGGCATAAAGTTTTCCCCAAACTGTCAAACCACTTCACATAGATGCCTTCATCCGCTCTATGCAGCATGGGGTCCCTGTCCATCAGTCTGGGAGACCCCTCTTCTCCTGTAAGACACATGAGTCATCTGGGACAGTAAGATGGCCCTGGCTGGGTCCTCAGATCTCTGGGTTCAAGCTCCGCTCTGCGGTGAACTCACAGAGAGTATTCAGCCTCACCTGGTGCATCCATAGGCTGCTGATACTAATCCTGTTCAAAAAACAACATCTGCACAAATGCTTCACAAAGTGTCATCCTGAAACATGCTGCTCTCTTTACCTTGCTTTGTTAATTGTGCCTTGCTTGTAGACCCTTTGTCCTACCGGAAACATGAATGGTGGGCAGCATAAGCTTCTCTCCAGCTGCAGTGACATCAGCAGTTCCATTGTGTCTGCCTCTGCTCCACTTGGAGCGCCCTCTGAGGTGTCTCACCCCTTTGCTGGGGTGCCCGCGCCCTGCCTCCCATGCCTCACTATTTCTTTCAGTTATGTTGGTCACTGTCCTGGACACATACATACATACATGTGTATGCACATGTGCACATGAGCGCGCGTGCACACACACACACACACACACACACACACATTTTTTTCTCCTCATCCTCTGATTTGGACAGCAGAACTTTTCAGAGAGATTGACTTTGCAGAAATAGTACACAGTGCCTTCACTGAGGGAATAATCAAAGACCATTAAGACAGGGAACAAGCAAGGTGAGATCTACTACTGTCCAGGTGTATTGCCTTGGGAAGCCCAGGAAAACCTTAAAATACTGTCTACTGAGGAGAGAGAGCGGGAGCCCAGGGAAATAGGGTACCTGGAATTGTTAGTAGGAACCACATTAGCCCTGGAGCATTGGGTAGAGTACTCAGAAAAATCTACGTCGAGGTCAACAGTCATCTTCTCTAGACTAAACACAGCCCTTAACAGAAATCTCGAAAAGGATAAAATTATTTCCAAGTAACTGTATCCTGGGGAAAATCCCAGAAATATTTATAGGAATACAAAAGATATCTAACACATAACATGGTAAAGTTTACATTGTTTAGCACCCAGTAAAAATTGCCTGGCATATGAAAAAGAAAATGATACCCATAAGAGAAAAAACATCATTTGAAGATAATACAAAATTAGTATAGATGTTATGTTTAGCTGACAAAGACATTCAAATATTTATTATGATTGCAATCAGCATTTTCAGAAATTTGAGTAGAAATATGGATGTTATAAAAGACATCCCAATAAAGTTTCAAAATAAACTAAAATGCCTAATATAAACTGTAATAGATTAATAAAAAAGTAGGCACTATAGAAGAAAAGATCCATAAACTCACTGATAAGGAACTTTTGTCTTAAGTAAGTGTGAAGATTTCCTTATTCCACTTCTGCTTTTAAAGATATTTTTACTGAATATGGAAGTAGGTAGTGCTGACAATTTCTTCAGCAGTTTAAAGGTTTTCTCCTGTTTTTCTGTTTCATTGTTTCTGCTGATCATTTGCTGGTCGTCCTACCTTAGACTCTCATGTGTAATATCCACTGACCCCCACCCCCACCAGGCTCCACGTGCTTCTTTCTTTACTACTGGTTTTGAGCAGCTTAATTTTGCTGTCTTTGCAGCATTTTCTTTCTGTCTCTTTGTGCTTCAAGTTCACTGAACTCCTTGGATCTCAGGGGTCCAGTTTTTACCACATTGTAAAATCGGGAGCCATTATTTCTTCACTGATTTTTCCTAATTTCGTCTTAGGCAGCTCCTGGTACATTTACCTTAGACCATTCTAACCTGCTCATGATTAACTGATGCACTTTGCGTGTTTTGTTTGAAATTCATTTTTCTCTTTGTATTTCATTTTGTATAATTTCCATTATGATCTTCAAGCTTACTAATCTTTTCTTCTGCTCTGTCTTATATTAACACTATCTGCTGTAATTTTATTTCAGAAAGTGGAATTTTCATCTCTAGAAGCATTTCTTCTGTATCTCCCATATCTGTATTTACCATGTTTAATATTTTCATTAGCATTTCAAACATCCAAAATGTAATTAAAATAACTATTTTAATGTATTTTCTACTAATTCTTTTATCTGTGTCAGTTCTAATGAACTTTAATTTATATTTTTTCTTCATCATTATGTGTCATATTCTTGAACTCTTACGTGCTTGGAAACTTTTATATAGAATTCTATTTATCATATATTTATTTTGTTGGATGATGGGGTTTTTTGAATACCATAAATATTCTAAAACTTTATTCTATAGTGCAAAGTATTTAGGACGAGTTTTGATACTTTCAGATCTTATTTCTAAGCTTTGTTTTTTGGCAAAATGGTGCCATAAAATCAATGTGATTTTCTTTTTCTTTTCTTTTTTTCCTCTTCACCACTGAGGCAAGCTTTTCCTGACAGCACTGCTCACTGCCCCTGCGT
>PVIR01020123.1:0-31195 GCA_004026965.1 Petromus typicus
CTTCATCGTCTGATCCACGATGAAGTTAATTAAATGTCTTCGCCAGCAGGGGGCAGCATGGGCAGAAAAATGGGGCTGCATGAAAACTCCAGAGATCTTTCCAATTCCTCACAGCTAGTGCTGCAACTGTGGACATAGATAAGCACCTACCACTGGAAGGTCCCTGTATGATTCATGACATCCTCAGCCCATGACAGCAAAGGAGGTGTTCTGTCCTGGTGTGAGTGAAGAACACACTGATGGAGAAAAGTCAAGGGACATCTCGACTCTAATCCGACCGGAGGGGAGGAGACTTGGGAGGAACACGCAGCACCTTCATCACTGAAAACTTACAAGACAGAGTGAATCAAATGCACATACAATGTAGCACAACGCCAACTCCCAACTCACCTCGTTCTCAGCAAC
Organism: Petromus typicus; assembly: GCA_004026965.1. Classification (NCBI taxonomy): domain Eukaryota; kingdom Metazoa; phylum Chordata; class Mammalia; order Rodentia; family Petromuridae; genus Petromus; species Petromus typicus. Next base: position 406 of record PVIR01020123.1, read on the forward strand.
TGTGCTGAAAAGAAAGGCCATCTCCATCTCACACAAGCGTATTTCCAGAGGTCATGCAGACAAGTGAGAGAAACTCATCATCCACGCATTTCCACGCCTATCTACAAAAATGAAAGTGAGATTCAGTTAAGTGCCGAAGGTTAGCCTCTCTCTGTTCTTAAAATGCATTTTAATAGCCTCAACTCCTATATCTCAAACTTCAAAGGCACATATGTTACTTGGGGCACCTATAAAATGCAGGTTCTGAGTCTCTTGGGTTGAAGCAAGGCTTAAGTTTCTATGCTTTTTAGCATATCCCCTGGTACATGGCACTTTGAGTAGTGAGGCACAGTCTCTGTATGTCGTCTCTAGCCAATGATGGCCCCAATTTAGCATGAGATGGGCGATGGAACTTTGGGGCCCTTATTCCTTGCCTCTGACTATACTGAACATCTTTCTTGCTAAAGGTAACTTGTGTTTAAAGACAGTCTTTGTACACAGCCCCTAAACCAAGCCCTCACCTCACTTCATACTCGAAGCTATGATCATCCCAAAATTCCAAGCTGCTAAGTCCTTCCAAGGATTTTTTTTTTTTTTTTTTTTAGGTTTCTTTGAGACAGGGTCTCGCTTTATAGTTCAGGCTGGCCCTGGCCTCAAACTCACATCACAGCAATCCTCCTGTCTGCCTCCCAAGTGCTGGGATTACAGGCATGAGCCACCACGCCCGGCACTATGGTATGTGGTACTGATTGCTGCTGGGGTGAGTCTCCATGCCCAGTATTGCATGTGGTTACCGGAATCGAACCCAGGTTCTTGCACTTGCAAGACAGACGCTGGAACCAATGAGCTAAATCCCCGATCCCCAATGATTATTTTAACCAATTGAAATTTTAAGGTTTTCACCCTAATATGATCAACAGAACTATCATTGGTTTGGAGCCAAGAAGGTTTTTTATTGGTATTGTACCTTGTTTTGATTTTCTTTGCTCTATGGCAGGAGCAAAATAAGAGGAGATTTGGCTTCCTGGGGCATTGTGTAAATATCTGGACACTCTGGCTCTCACACTTAGCTTCTAGTAGGCAAAGAAACCTAGCAGCTTCGAAGCCTCCCACAGTACACACAGCAATGCCCAGTCAGGAACCGTCCTTTGTGGATATCCTGCTGCGGTCTGTCATACTTATCAATATCTTTGGCAACTTATTGTGCGACTTTTTAAAACACTTCTATGGATCAAAGCTAAGAAAAAGACTTCAGGGTGCTGTTCAAAATGGAAATTATTGAAAGTTCTTGCTTTCCATAGGGCAGGAAAGGCTGACACTTAGTACAAGGGTTTGGTGGCATTTTGACCACTGACAAGCTGGATGGACTGGATCTATGTTTCAAAGTCTCTCCACTTTAATTTCCTCAAGCACCAAATGCCGCTAAGTCCCAGGGAAGGAACTGCGTACATTTAGGTAGCAAGGCATGTACATTCTCCCCATGTAAGCAGTGCTTTCGTATTCACAAAGTCATGGCTGGCACTTTGTAAATTTGGTAGTGAATTCTGCTTTTAAGTGTTGGTTACAGACTTGCATGCTGGGGATTGCCATAACTAGTTATGTCTTCTCCTGAAGAGCCAGGCTGGCATTGCGGGACACGTGTGGGATCCTGTACTGTTCAGATCCTAGTACATAGCAGGAAAGAGCGCTCTTGAATCAGACAGTGTGGGTTCAGATCTTGGCTCCACCTCTACACCTGCTGAAACATTTGATTTCCCTTCTCCAAACCTCAGTTTCTTCCTTTGAAAAATGGTGGCACCAGTTCCTGTCTCACAAGACTTTCAGAATAACTAAAATTAAGTGAGATAATGTATGCAGAGCCCATTGCACAGTGCCTGGCACTCAGCGGGCTCTCAGTAAAGGAAGGCATTATTACCTGCTGCCTCCAACACCTGATCAGTTACCTTTCGAAAGACAGGAGAAGACGCAGGCCTGAAATCAGAACCTGCCCCAGAGACCGAGCTGACCCAGCTCCTTTCTGCCTGCTCGTGGCAGGAGCACACGCTTCCAGCCTGACCTCCACCGCTCAAACAGGGCTTTAGGAAAACATGTTCCACTCCCTTCTGCACGCTCGCAAAGTCAGGTCTGAAAGGCAGCTCCAGCGACTAGATGCCTAGGGTTTTTCTCATCTGCAAATCAGAGGACACTAATAAAGGTGTCAGAGCTGAAAATTATTTAGAGACAAAAGGAAGGCGGGAGAGAAGTCACAGACTTTGATTCAGTAATGTATTTTGCATAAAAGACTTCATGTTACAGGGCACTGGAGACCATACTCCACCCTGCACATTCCATTTTTTTAGGTTTTTTGAGACAGGGTCTCACTTTGTGGTTCAGGCTGGCCCTGAGCTCAGCCTCAAACTCACATCACAGCAATCCTCCTGCCTCTGCCTCCCGAGTGCTGGGATTACAGGCGTGAGCCACCACGCCCGGCACTGTGGTATGTGTACTAATTGCTGCTGGGCGTGAGTCTCCACACCCAGTATTGTTATGTGGTTACCAGGGATCGAACCTGGACCCTTGCACTTGCAAGACAGGTGCTGGAACCACTGAGCTAAATCCCTGGCCACCTTGCACATTCCATTTTTTATGAGAAAGAAAAAATAAGTTTTAAAAATCCTAACTGATATTAGTACAGTATTCAAAAAAGCCAGTTTAAGTGTGAATCTTAATCTGAGCCTATGAACCCAAACCATTTGTGTTTTATAGCGTAGTAAAAATTTGGAGCTGGAAAGAAACATTAGTCCAAGCCGTTCATTTTACAGATAAAGCAAATCAAAGCATCTGTGATGAAGTCACAGGCCCCATCCAGCATGGCCAGTCTCGGGAGAGGGCCGTGATTGTCCCTTCAGCTAATGCTGCCTGACACAGAGGTTACACAACTAATCTGTAGGATTAAAAGGAAAGCTGGACTTTTCCAAGTGAGCCTTTCTTGTTGTACTTGGAAAGTTCATCTGTTCCTTCAAGTACATTTGTTAAGCACTTACTATGTGCCGTGCACCACCCCTGGCACTTGCCTTGGCAGAAGGACGGGGCAGGTAGCTGCTTCTTCCACACATTCATTTAGGCGGACAGCGGAGTCAATAAGCAAGTGCAAAACAGCCTGGGCACAATCCCGGGAGTGTCTGAGTTCTCAGGAAATAGCCCAGTGCATCGGAACTGAGGAGGACCAATGGGGAAAGGCGACCAAGGCCTCTCCCAGGGGCAACGGTCCCCAGATATGAGACCTGACAATGCAGAGGACGCTGGTCACCGGAACCCAGAGGAGGACATTCTGGTCAGAAGGAGCAGCAGCCACAGGCCACGGGTCAGTGAGGAGGAGAAAGGGGGCCCATAGGTGCAGCAGGTGGGTGAGGGGTGGGAGGGAGCAGAGCGGTGGGCGGGGCCAAGCTGCTGCCATGAGATCCTGTGTCCAGTCACCAGAATCAGTCTGGGAGGCGCCACGCCAGGCTGCAGACACACTCAGGGCTGGCAAGAAACCAGCCTGCAAAGGCCCAGGTAGCCCCATGCTTGGTGACCAGAGAGCAGTAAGGGGGAGAGCAGCCTCTCCCTTTCCTCAAACCCCATGATTCATCTGTCCTTGAATCAGCCCTGCTAGGCTGAAGAGGGACTCAGGTCAGGCCAGGCTAGTTTTTAATCATGATTATTAATTTTTAATTACCTGAGAGTTCATGAATACATTTCCTTTGTTGAAGAAAAAAATAAATAAAATATGGTTCCTGTGGCTAACCTCCCCTTAGAGTCCTTTCCTCAGTCACCCTGTCATCCAAACTTCTCTCCTACCTAGAATTCAGCTCTATCACCGGCTTAGTGAATATTTTCTGGACCATTTCTTATGCCTTAAAATCCATGTGTATTCAGAAAACAAGTGTGACTTTCATGGCTTGTTTCACTACATCCCAGCAAATTGTACATAAGGGTCCACAATGACTTGTTCTTGGTCCTCACCAGGAAGCAGATGTTGAGTGGCTGTGCAAGTTACCACAAAATATCTACCTTCTTTTTATAATCACTGTGTAGTATTCCACAATGATCACTGTGTAGTATTCTACATGGTCACTGTGTAGGGTTCTGCAATAATCACTGTGTAGTATTATGTAATAATCACTGTGTGGTATTCCACAATAATCCCTGTGTAGTATTCCGTAATAATCACTGTGTAATATTCTGCAATATAAGTTGTTTTTAATTCTCTATCTTACACAAAGTGCCACAATGAAATGTCTTCTGTATGCCTCTGTGAGTGTTCCTCTCTTGTAGACAGAGGATGCGACCCTTAGATGTAATTCTCAAGTAGAAGCAGAATGAAAGTTTCTAAGCACCTGCTCGCTGTCTGGATCTAGGAGAGAGTCCTTCTTATTATTCCCCTCGTGGACTCCCAGCATGACTTCAGTCATTTTCTAGCTCCTGAGAGACCGAGTGTGAGGCAGAATCTAGAACTGATGAGCTCCAAGAACTCTTACAGCACTAGCATCCTACAACTCTCGAGTGGTAAACCTGTGTTTTCCCCAGTAGAGGGCGAGTCCCTTTTCAAGGTCAGAGGGCATTCGTGGGAAGGAACTGCAGTGTGTTGCCACTCCAACCAGAGGAAGGCGGTGTCAGGATGTCCCCGGGAAGTGACACACGCACGTAGCCACTGGCTCCTGCTTGCCTTTTTCTTTGCCCTTCCTGAACATTAAGGGATATGATGTCACCTTTTGGAAATTTTGTGTGGATTATGAATACCTGAGCCTGAATAGTTGATATGTAACGAGATGAGGGAAAAGTAACCATGACCATATACTTTGGTTTATAAACCACAGTTTACCATTTAATTCCTGAATCAGCCTTGGGATGTGCCAGAAAAGGAATAATTACAGCAATGTGTAGTAAGTACTGTTACTTATTACAACAGAGGACACCAAGACAAAAGAAATTCACTGGTTGGCCAAAGCTAAAAAATGAGGGCAAGGCTAGAACCTAGAGGTTCTGAACCCTGATTTTTGTTTCTTGCACGGGGGAGCATCAGACTTCCTTGCTGTGTGATGATAGAGATCCATTTGTGACCCGGCACAACCAAGGGAGGCTGTGTCCTCAGCAGACTCTAACGGATTTGGTGGGCGGCCATATTCGGTGATAGAACTTTGGTTTTAAAGAGTGTCCAAGTGTATAAGAGGGAAACAAATCAAACCTGGGGGAAGAGGGTATGGGATTAACTAACTGAACTGTAAGAAGAGTGGCGGGCAGTGGGGAGCCCATGTGCTGTGAGAGGCTTTTACTCCACTGACTGACAAAACAGACTGCAGGGCGCTGTGACTAGACTGGTCACGGAAGGCGTTCTAGAAAACTGACGATCATGCCAGGACCTAAAGGACACTCCAGCTTGGCAAATGGACAGGAAAGAGGCCAAAGTGGATAAAGAAGCAGTGAGTGTGGAGTTTCCAGGACGAACAGGCTTACCGAAAGCAGGAGTTTATCCTGCTCAGGGAGCCGAGGGGGTTGGAGAGGCGTGAGGTGAAGTGACAGCCCTTACTCGATGACCCACGTAGTCTACACCAGAGGAGCTCGAGGAAGAATTCAAGGGGAAGTGGGACTCCAGGGGAACTTGAAGAAACGCTCAGCTTTACCCAAAGGAAACAGGCACTTCGGGCAGAATGGAAGACGCCGGAGTGAGGAGGACGCACCTCTCACCTGTCACCGGAGGAGGCCAGAATGTTCCACACTCTCCCAGATCGGCTCCACCAGTGAGGGGGCCCAGGCCGCAGGACGCTACCCCAGGGACGGCAGGGCCGCGTCCAGAGCTCAGGACTCAGCACCACCCCGCTCCTCCGGGGCTGGAGATGACTTTCGGGAGGAAGCTGAGGCCATGACCAGACGAGCCCACGAGACGCACCTGCGGCAGCCCCGCCTCTGATCTCCAAGCTAGCTCCTTTGTTCCCGCCAGGAGCTTCCATCCGTCTTGGGAACCACTTTGATTTTGTTTTTCAACATTTCTCCACCAAACAATGTGAGGAACAAGAAGAAAAGCAGAGCCCTTCGGAAAGTCATTTCCTGCAGAAAAACAGGCCGGAGCCCTGGCCATTCCACCTGTGTTCCAGGAGGCGGGTGGACGGAGGCTGGAATTGAGAAGCGTGAGGAAGGTCGTCCCTGGGGTCCACTGGCTTCAGGCCTGGGTCTCTGCACAAACTGTGGAGCCTCTGGAGAAGCAAAGGTCCCCAACAGACCTAGAATGTGGTCAGATCTTCTGCCAAACTCCAACCACAGTACTATTGCTAATGGACGTTTATGGCCAAAAGCACTAGAGGGAGAGGGGCCCAGGGATCAGTGAGTCCAGCCTGCACTTACAAATGTGCAGACCCCAGCCCAGACAGGGTCACCTAACAAGTCCATTAGCCGTTCCACGGCCACAGCAGCAGAGCATGTGGAGCACTTACCAGAAGTCCGGCCCTGTGCCAAGCTTTTGTCTCGCTGCGGTTCTCGGTGCTCGTAGTGAGGGAAGAATTGTTCAGACCTCTGCTTAAAGTCGCCAAGCCAGAAACAGTGGGGGGCTCAGTCTCCCCTCCCTGGATGTTCCCAGGGCTCACTGGGTGGGATCACCATGACCTCTGACCTACCAGCCTGCAGGACCTCAGTGCCGAGCCCAGTCCTTCCTGGTGTGGCTTTCCAAGATCATCCTCCACACAGAACTACCACCTGAGGATGTCAGGTCCCACCCTCCCTCCGAGATAACCACAAGCCAGCTCTGGAAGTGGCTGCTCCTCATCCTCTACTATGAGCTCACGGTCACCTCTCAGGGCTGGCGGTCTGCTCTTGGCATCTGTCTCTGTCTCTTTCCACTTAAGGTGAAGCAGACGGTGCTCATCGATGTGCAGTATCCTTCTCCACACATCCTGTGCCACTCAGCACAGCCTGGCACATAGCAGATGCTCAGTGAAAGGCTGCTGGATAACAAATACAGGGACAAAAACACGAAGGACTATCCTAGTTCTTCCTCAACTGTCTGCCAGCATCGTTCCACTCTTATCCTTGTAAAAGTGAATTTGTTAAACCTACAACAATAGCCCAGGAATTTGCCTTGGTCCCAGCCTGGTCATAAGAGATGTGCTCATCCGCGTCCCTTATGGTGTACTCTGGACAGTCACCTCTCAGCACCAGCAGGTGATGGGTCCAAGCTGCCTAAATCCACGATACTTAAGTCCCTTATAGAAATGGTGTAGCACTTCCATATTACCTGTGTACATCATCACAAATACTTTAAATCTTCTCTGGAGTATTTACAATGCTGAAGACACAGTAAGTGCTGTGGAAACTATTGTTTAACCATATTGTTTATGGAATAACGACAAGAAAAAGTCCATATTTGTTCAGCACAGATGCAATATTTTTCAATATTGTCAATCTCTAGTTGGTTGAGTCAGTAGATGTGGAACTTCCAAGTACAGGGAGATATTTACCCATATGGTATCTATGGGGCCGATCAATGAGAAAAATGATTTCATTACTTGTATGCTATATCAGGTATATTCTATATACAGTATTACATGCTATATATGTGTGTGTCTGTATTTATAAACTACCTTTAAGAACATACTGCATATATTTTTGTTATCTTATTTAATCATATCATATTACTCCATGTGTTGATTCATCTTACGTTGCTAAATAAATACTTTTTGCAACGATAAAAATGGAAGTGGTCCTTCTTGGTGAGAAGTTCGAATAGTCCAGAGTGATGCTTGTAAGCTCACAAGCAACCCTCCCGACCCACCTCTGAGCCTGGAGGAGTGTGCAGACAGGAGGATGAGCAGCGCATGCGCGTCAGCGGTCAGAGCCGTATGATAGCGGATGGAGTGAGCAGCGCATGCGCGTCAGTGGTCAGAGCCGTATGGTAGTGGATGGAGTGGGGGCAGATGGTGAGAGGAGGAGTGTGGGTGACAGCTATACTCAAGGGACAGCAAAATGAGGCCCCAAGGCTGCACCAGTCAGCAAAAGCAAGGCAAGGGCGCAAAAGGGGGCGGAGACCTGGAGAGAGCCAGCACGCAGGAGGGACGGGTGTCCTCGAGGAAAGAACAGGGGATGAGCTGGCAGCAACCTGGCAGGAGATGGCAGTGGCTCAGGATGAAGCTGGCCCAGAGGCTTCCACTGCCCCTCAAAGAAGGTAGAGAATCTGTCTCCCAGGGTTTTGCCACATGGCCTTCCAACACATGGGAGTATGTGCCTGTCTCCAAGGGGAAAGTGCTCATGTCTATCTGGTGTCTCCAAGCTCACAATAAACTTTAAACAATAGGGCCTCTGCCCTATGGGCCTCAGTCGGCTCTCTGCTGCTGCTGCTGCTGCTGCTGCGAGGAGGGAACCAAGGCTTCTCTGGCCCCTGATGGTTTTCACAGCCCAGGCCCACGGCCCACCCCCAGCTTCCTCCTTGGTCTTCCCCTCTGATTGTTGTAGACATCCTCACTGGGACAGCCTTTTTTGGTTTCCCTTAACCCTTTTCTTCCTACCCTCGTATAACTTCACAGGGGAAATGAGTTTGCTGCGCCAGTGGAAGTTCTTGGGCCTTGTAAAGTGGTCCAAGGCCAGGAGTCTTCTAAAGGCCAAATTCATCTTCATCCAGCTGGGTTCATTATTAAAAGAAGCCTAGAGTAGAAGACTTGGTCAGTTTCTTGCAGTTGGACAATTCTGAGGCATATTTTTGTGGTCACTATTCTCTGGAAAAGCCCAACAAAATTCAGAATTAGCCTGAAGAGTAGGTGGGAGGGTGGTACTATTAATTAGCAAACATCAAGTCGTCGCTTGACATGCATTACCATATATAATTTAGTACACACAACAATCCCAAAGGCAAGTGTTGTCATTATTCTAACCGTACAGATACAGAATTCAAGACTTCTAAAGGGCTGAGTATTCTGCAATCCATAAAAGAAGCTGGATTCAAATTCAGCCAGGACAGGGACAGAACCCAGGCCACTGTACTCACCTGATTCACGTTCTGCTCGGCTGACTGTCGAGTGAGTAGATGTGTCAGTGAACACTATCCTTTTCACTATGTCCCATAATCAGGAAATTTTTGAACACTGAGGCTGTAAGTGAAGAATAAAAATATTCATGAAATAGTTCTGTTAATTTTAGATATCTGACTCATCTGAACTTTCTCCCAGAAAAAAAAATCTTTTCTCCAAATGTGAGAACCCAGAAGTTATCTACAACTTGGAAAGTGAATAAGGAATCGAAGTCTGAAAGTGCCGGAAAATCTAGGCAGAGGTTCTGGAATAATTTCAGTATTTACTAATCACTGACTACATCCAAAGCTATTTCTGCTCTTTTCAGGAGCAGTGATCTGCCTGTGAAGCCGCTGGGATTCCTGCTTAAAACAATAAGTAAAGGAGTCCAGAGCCAAGTGATCTGCACTTCGTAGGTGTCCCTCATGTTTGTTACACATGCAAAACCTCTGAGAATTGTGAGATTAGGACCATTTTTAGCCCCATTCTTTAGAATAAAACCATCATAATCCTAATTTTAAAATCAAAACCTGATTCAAATCTACTAAAGAGATTCCTTGGTTCTTGTCACATTTTGGGGTCATGAGTCATTATCAATTGTTTCCATCCTGTAATAGTTAGAAACATTTTATTTACCTCTGACGGTTCTCTCTCCAGTTTTAAGAGAATGGCCGCCTTTCCTACCCTGACACCCCAGATTCTGGTACCCTGATGCTCTCAAGGGCCCACCCGGAGGCGAGACTGGGTCCAGTCACCACAACATGCTGTGAGGTAGCATGGGACGCGGCCTCCCTGGTCCAGGGTTCCCCGTCTGAGTTAAGGGTGGGAGTGCTGACAGCTCTTTGACTCTACACGAGCTCTAATTAAGTTATCCTGGGGACAAGGATTGCGAGTTATCCCAGTCTTGTTTTTAACATTCAAAGGGCATGCTTCAGTGACCATGAATTAGGCTCAGAAGGTGACAGAGTTAGTCATAAGAATGTAAAAACCCCACCTTATTTTGGTCACCTTGTGACTAAATAGTCAGAAAGCAAAGGTCTATAATACACACCTTCAAGATCTAATTACCAGTAAATAATAATTTGAGGGAAGAGCTGGTTGACCATAAAATCTGAGGTGGACCTATGAGGTTGGTGCTGAAACAGCTGCTGCTCTCCTGAGAGAAGGAGGAAGAGGAGGAGGAGGAAGGGGAGGAAGAGCAGGAGGAGGATGAGGGGAAGGGGGAGGGAGAGAAGGAGGAGGAGGAGAAGGGGTGCTCTGAGCTCAAACCCTATTCTGGGTCCCGGGGACCAGGAGATGAGCCTATGCCAACAGTCCATCTTCCATGGCGTTAGCATTCTAGAGAGGAAGAGGTGACAAGGGACACAGTATTTGGGGGAGGTGGGGACGCAGGTGAGAAGGCGGGAGGCCCTAGTCTTACTGCCCGCCTGCCCTGTGCCCGGTGCACACCAGGCACCCTCTCCCCCAGGCCCACCTTGCCTTCGCTCCTCCCTCCGGGCTTGCTCTCCTCGCTGTCCGGCTCCAAGGGGGGCGCCTGGACAGCCCCTCGGTCCCGGCCCGGGGTCCCCTGCCCCAGCTCCCTGGCCGGCCCGGGCGGGGCGGGGCCGCGGACTGGCGCCCGCGCTCCGGCAGGGGGCAGCAGCGAGCAGCCGCGCCCCCCGCTGCCCCGACCGCGCAGTGCATGGCGAGCTTTCCCGAGCCGCCGCGCTCGCCCCGGAGCCCCGCAGCGCGGACGACCCCAGCCGGGGTCCATGAGCCGCTCGCTGGGCCCGGGCCGGGAGCCTCCGGCTCCGACGCCGGCCGAGAGGTGGGTCCGGCGGGCGGCGCTCCCGAGGCCGGGCGGGGACGCGCTGCCCCGCCCTGCCTCCCGCGGTCCACACCCCCTCGGGCTCCGGCCGCGGGCTGCAGGAGCGCGGGGTGCGCGCGAGAGGCGCTGCCGCTGCTGCTGCCGCTGCGCGGGTTCGGGGCCCGGACGGGCCGGCGCCGCGTTGCCCCGCTCCGCCTGCTGCCTCCCGCTGCGCCCGCGGTTGCCCTCGCCTTCAAGGCCGGGGACTCGCCCGGACGGAGAGGGCCGAGCAGGGAGCGAGCACCTGAGGATACGGACCTGGCCCTGGCCTGCCTTCTCACCCCCAGGTGATGAGTACAGTCGGGAGAACGCAAGGTTTGGGAAGCCATCGGGGCCTCCGTACTGAATGAAGACCCAGTGTTAAGGCATCACCATGAACACGAGCAGTAAGTGGATCCTCCTCTCCTTTGCCATGGGAACAGGGGTGGGGGTGGGAGGTGCGGGAGCCTGCGCCGGCTGCTGGCGGAGCAAGGGAGCCTGGCACCTGCGTGGTCCCTGACCGGGCGCCGCCGCTGCTCTCCGAGCTCCCGGGCAGAGGACCGGCTTCGGTGGCTGGCTTCTCCTGAGGGTTTGGCTAATGTTCCATCAGCGGCTCCGATGCCTCGCTGGGGAGGCTGCTCTCTCCCAGCCGCACTGGGAAGGCCTAGGAAGCAGCCTGTGGCCATTGTCTGACATGGGCCCCCGCAGACCTCCCGGTCCACATCTGGAGAGCCGTGGGCCTTGCTCATCCCGGAGCAAGGCAAGGCAGGAAGCTGGCATGTGGGCGGGCACGGGCAGCCGCGGGGTGGAAAAGAGCAGCTTGATAAACAAATGCTCGTGCAGGGGCCTTCGGTCTGGAAGCCGGGAAGGAACCAGTCCCGTCCCCCTCAGCCTGGGGCGCTGCCTGCACACCCCACGCCACCCTTTAGCTGACAAGTCTGTGTGCCAGAGACAGCAAGTGTCTTTCAGAACCAGGACTGGGCCTTGCTGCTGAGAAATCCATTCAGCAGGACAGGGGGGCGTAGACACCCTTTCTTCGAGGTTGTCCCCATGACCGCGGGCACTGGGTGGCAGCGTGAAGCTGAGTTCGAGTCTCGCTCTCTCAGATCAGGGGCGCTATGGGGCCCTTGGACCCTAAAGGGAACCACCTCCCTGGGCTTATGGCTTTGTCCTTAGCCCCAGCTCTGCATTCCTGTCGCTCATGTGTCAATTAGGGGTCCTTAGAGACCCTTCTCACCTAAGAAGTGCAAGGTTTTTGTTTTTTGTTTTTTTCTGAAAAAGCTACTATGACCAGCAAAGCTAGAAAATTAGCATGTTGCTGAGACCATGTCCAGCCAAAACCTGTTTCCTCAGCCTCCTCCATTTCAAGGCCGTTGGCATAGAGAAGAGGAAAACAAAGGCAAAAGCCAATGAGATGGAAGTGAAATATATTTATTTACTATGTGTTTGTATGACTCATCTCTCTCCGTCTTCCTTTGTGTATTACATAGCTTTGCTAAGCAAGCGGCTGCGGCTGGACTCCCCTGCCTCTTACAGCCAGAAATTTCTGCCTCTTGATTTTGTGTCTGGAATGATGTTTTGGATCCCCACCTGGCTCAGAAAAACAGCAAAATCCCACAGACCCTATGACTTGGAGAGCCAAGCATTGGTGTCTGTGCTTCTAGACAAATGAAGACGTGAATTTGCCTGTCGCTTTCTCACTGGGTCTAGGAAAAAAAAATATCTGTCGATGGGAGTCTTTTTCTTCCAGATGACTAAGAAAGAGATGGCTCATTTATTTTTTGAGGAACGTAGAAGGACAGTAAGCCTCAGACTCTCCCCTCTTGTCTCTTGGGAATCCTAAAAAATTCTTGTCCAGTTAGCAAAGATTCTAGAAAAAAACATTTTTTTTTCTTTTCTAAACAACAATCAATAGAGTTGAGTACTGTAGAAGACAGGAACTGACCAAAATGCTATTCTAGGTTCATCTACTTTTTCTAAGCAAGTGCAGTGTTTATGTTGCAAGTAGTGGGAGATAAACAGTAGAAAGGCTAGGGCTGCCTGGGGAGCTCTGGGGCCCCCATAAAAGGAAATGCTTCTCTGAACAGATAACTGGGGATGCTGTGGAGATACTGCCACTCTGGATTAGGAACCATTGAGGTTCCCCCAGCTTGGGAGTCTGCAAATGAAAAGAGTGGCGATCAGGCCCTACAGGAGCGATGAGGCCGTAAGTTTGGCAGAACAGCACGTCGCCGGGACATCTGTGGCTGCCCACATCCAAGCAGAAATGCTCCTCTTTGAGATGTGAAATTTCCACCCCAGTGCTTATGCCAGAGTCTGTCCCTAGCAGAAACTCTTCTGTAGTGTTTCTTGCCCTCCCAGTTGCGAGGCTGCCGCTCCTCCCCGCCCCCAGCCACCGCGCCAGGAGTTTGCTTTCCTGGGTCTCCCCAGACCCACGCTGTGCCATGAGTACTGTTACCCCACTTGAGTAGGACAGACTGTGGTTGGTATCTGGGGCAGTTTCATATCATGCAGCTAATTGCTGGATTACAGAAAGTGTTTGAATGTATAACCTGTCTGACGGGGGTACAATTTCTAATTAGTGTTTCACATGCCAGCACCGAAATGCAAACTTAGTGCTTCATTTGTAATCACCTTGTCTGGAGAAGGGCTGTAGGGCTTGGACCCTAGGGTCAGAGAGGTTTGTTACTTTTATTAGCTGCCTGATCTTCAGCAGATTATCTCGTCTGCAAAATTAGAATGAAGTGGAGTCTGTATGTTAATGTTTCATGTAAGATACAGAATGACATAGACAAGGCTGGGATGGTGTCATCAATAGGATGGCTAGGCTGTCATCTGTCTGGTGATCAATGCGGCGGCCATTGGTACTGATTGGTTTTATTAGCAAGCAGGTCACTCAGCCTCTCAATTGTCAGGCCTTTCCCATGAATCGAGAAGTATCCCTGGAGTGTGATTTTTGAGGATTAAGTGGGATTACAAGGAAATTATTTCCAAACGTGTAAATTGTTTTATTAAAAAACCCATTTCTCAAATGACAGAACAGGGCGAGTGTTCAGCGACTCCTTTGTGGGGACTTTAGTTTGTTGGAAACTTCTGAAGTCTCTCTGAGCATAGGTGCACCAATCACTGGGCGCCTGGGAGAAAGGGCTCCTTGGGAGCTGGTGGGGCACGCAGACCCGGGCAGATACAACAGGTGACATCTGCCCCTGGGGACCCGTGGTGGGGGCTCCTAGAGAAGGGAGCAGGACGCCAGCAGCAGGAGCAGCACCGTGCCTGCTCCGTGCCTGTGCTCAGAGACAGGCTAGTCGTTCCCCCTGGGCTTCTGCAGAGCGGCTTCGCGACACTCTTTCCTCCTGAGCACTTCACCCTAACTCCCAGGATCGGTCCCCTGTTCCCGGCTTGGAGACATTGCTAACTGGTGTCCCTCCATCCATCCGCTCCAGCCCCCAATCACTCCGCTGCCTCTCTTGGCATCACCTCTGCAGGCTCCGAGGGGTCCGGCTCTGACCTTCGCACCAGCCCCTCTGTTTCTGTACCGCACCGATTTCGTGTCACTCTTGTCCTTGCCTCCTTCACTGTCTCTAAGAGCTTGTCCCTACTGGCTTCACTGCCTGGTTCCTCCCCTGAGAAAGCCTCTCCCCCGCTGCACCTGCCCATCTGCCTCTGCTCCCACGATTCCCAGTCTGGCCTCTTCACCCCCCAGAGCTGCAAAAGCCCTCTCCACCCTCGGTCCTGCTAATGTTCCCAAGGTATGTTCACAGTGGACCTTGGCTGTGCTGTTTCCAGCCCTGGTCTCTGTCACTACCTGCTTGTTCATGTTGGTCACTTATTGAAACCATGGCCACCAGCTGCTCACCCTCACTGCCCTGAGCCATGAGTATGCTCTTAGACGACAGCGCATCTTTCCTTAGTCCTGGTGGGTGTTCTAGTTCCTAGGTGATCCCGAAAGTCCCAAAACCAAGGGAGACTGGGTTGAGGTAATGTACCAGTGCTCCTGAGCACCACTGTCAACTCTGTGCCTCACAAATCTCACATTCCTCACTCTCCCAGAGTCCCCACAGCTCCCGAATATTATGGCTTTCCTGTGTGCAAAGCCCAGGGCCAGCTCAGCCTTGAGGTGGAGAGCATCCTGCGTGCTCTGGACAATGGGACCAGCCTGATCTCCCACAGGGCGTAGGTCTCCCACCTCTGGCTGCTGCAGTGGTCTTCAGCATGGATCAGCTGCTAGCAGCCTCCTCTTCTAGAGAAGATTGCTTTGCTGGAGAGAATACACAAAGATTGCACAAGTCCACAAAGGTGTCAGGGTGCAATGAGAACCCAAGCTTTGGGATGAGGTGCCAGAGTTCAAGTTCATAATGTGCCGTGTGTCCTTGGTAGTCTTGGACAGAACAGAGAATGGTACAGAGCCTGAATTTTATCGTGTATAAAATGTGAGCAATAAAATACCAATGTGCAAGGTTCTTGTGAGGTTTAAACAAAATACTGTGAGAAAGTCACTGGCGTTGAGTCTCAGTGAATAGAGTTGAATCCATAGTCAAATTGGCCATTGAGTAAAGCAGTTCTGGAATGAAAGTATCATACAAAGCAAGACCGGAAGACACCTGGTCTCACTGATACAGTAGCCAGTGCAGGGTTTTATATATAGAAAACCAGTCTTCAGAAAATCATTAACCTAGTATTTTATGCAAATTTTGTTGGAAAGGGCAGGCTAGGAAGTTAGGACTCAAAGAGAAACAGTTATCCTAGTTTAGAAAGGGTCTGAGCCGGGCCGGGGAGTTAGCTTAGTGGTTCCGGCGCCTGTCTTGCAAGCGCAAGGGCCCGGGTTTGATTCCCCAGTAACCACATAACAATACTGGGTGTGGAGACCCACACCCAGCAGCAACCAGTACCACACACCACAGTGCCGGGCGTGGTGGCTCACGCCTGTAATCCCAGCACTCGGGAGGCAGAGGCAGGAGGATTGTGATGTGAGTTTGAGGCTGAGCTGAGGGTCAGCCTGAACCACAAAGCGAGACCCTGTCTCAAAAAACCTAAAAAAAAAAGAAAGGGTCTGAGCACCAGGATTTGGAAGATTGTACATATATAAACAAGGAGAAAGACCCATTAGATATTAAAGGCCATCTGACCCCGCTGTTTATTGGATTATGGGACAAAGGAGAGAAGGGCTATGGCAGAGAACTGGGTGGGTGATTTGAAAGGAGTGTAATAAAAGGAATCAACAAGTGAGTGGAGGGTGTAGAAAAGCAAGGAGGAGCAGGACTGGCCACCAGCCTGAAGGGATGATCAAAGAAGACCCCAGCCGACCTGGGTGGGAGGTAGGGCCAGACCTGGGCTCTGGGAAGGTGGTCAGCTGGGCTCCCGGGCAGGAACTGGGGGATAAGTACTGCATTCACCCCCAGGTGCTCAACAGATCCATCCAGATTCCATAGGACGAGGAAGGCAGTGGCCAGCTGGAATGGTCACCCTCCCAGTTCACAGTGTGGGGCAGGGGGCAGAGGGCCCTGGGAGGCACAGGAGTTCAGAGTAGCGGAGCTTCCTTGGCCACTGCCATTGTCTGGATCAGGAGTTCCAAGGGTTCCTAGAGGAAAGAACCTGATATAAACACAACCCTGTAGGACATCCTCTCAAGAAATTCTAGTCTGTGAAACAGATAAAACAGAAGTGATTGGATACTACAAGCATGGAGTGTTTGTTTAACAGTGCTTCCCAGATGAATGAAGCATTTGTTGACACATGATTGCTTGAGACTAAGGGGGGTGAGAGAAATAACGTAAGCAACAATTTTAAAATTATCTGAAATGAGCATAAAACGTCTCTGCAAATCACAATGTGATTTCAAGAGCACTTGGATTGCAGAAAGGAAGCGATATCAGGACTGAGCTCCAACTTTCCTATCTGGCAAAAGTGTTATCTTGTTGAGATAGCATCTGCTGTGGTGAGTGGTCAGCCAGCCAGAAACCATTGTGAAGAAGTACGATGGACGCACCCTTGACTTGGGGGCTGTTTGGCGACTATACTGTCTCCTGTATCTCTTCACAGCTCAGACTGGAGAGATGGCTGGGTTTAAAATCCGTCCCATCCGTTACTTGTGTGTCCTTGGGCAAGTCACTTACCTTCTCTACACCTCAGTCCTTCATCTCTGATGACCCTCATGGTGGGAAGGGTGATAATCGTGCCTCCCTCATGAGGCTGTCGTCACAGATATGTAAGTTTACAGCTGTGAATTGCTTAAAATGGTGCACAGAAAATACCAGGTACAAATTAAAAATAGTGTGTGCTAGTGTGAGGGCTACTGTAATAATGCATTACACACTGAGCAGCCTAAATAGCAGCCTGAACTGAGAAGTACTGAACATATTGTCTCAGGTGTGCAGGCCGGAAGGCCAACATCAAGGTATGGACAGGGCTGGGCCTTCCAAGAGTCGTGAGGCTCCTGGGATTGTGGCTGGCCGTCTCTTCACTATCTCTTTCACTCTTCCTTTCTTCCTTTCTTCCTTGTTTGCTTGCTTGCTTTCTTTCTTTCTTTCTTTCTTCATTCATTCATTTTGATGGTACCAGGGATTGAACTCAGGACCTGGCAAATGCCAGAACCACTAAGCTAAAGCCCTGGCCCCTTCACTGTCTCTTTAATCTTCTCTCTGTGTATGCCTGTGTCCGAATTCCCCCTTTTGATAAGAACACCAGTCATATTGAATTAGAGCCCACCCTCATGGCCTAATTTTAACTTGATTCTCTCTGTAAAGGCTATCTCCAAATAAGGTCACATTCTGAGGGACTGGTGTTAGGACCTCAGCTCTCTGCAGAGAGACACAATTCAGTCCTCAGTGTCGTGCCTGTAAGTCAGTGACCCCTGCAGGAGATTCCTCTGTGATATGCTTCCCCCTGAATATCAGCCTATCTCGGCGTGGTGTTGACAATTACTAAATACGAGCGTCACAAAGGTTATCTCTCTAGTCCTGTTTAAATCTTGTCTTCATGGTTCCGATGAGCCTGATGGGAAGAAGTCGCATGTAGGAAGTCCCTGCATGAGGTGACTGTAGCTGACTTGCATTCCACAGTCAATCTGTTTGCTGAAACACGTTCCCCATGCCCTGCCATGCAAGGCGCCGTGCACTGCACTGTTTCAATAGTATATGGGGCTTCTCGCTGTGGTGTTGGCTTCCAGTCAACCTACTTCCGTGAACAGGAATTGGAGTATTTGTCAGCAGTGTTTCCTGACCACTAGGTCTGTGCTAAACATGATGCTGGGGAGCTGGCAACAAGCAGAGCCAATATGGTCATTGTACAGATGGATAAAAGGTGACCCTGGTAGCCAGCATAATGAGACTCTTTTTATTGACCCTCGACCAGATTTTTAAGAAAAATTGAAATACTTGTCAACATTAAGAAGTCAGGAAATCAAAATTAGGATGTCTGGCTTCTATTAAAAACAAAACATGACTGAAGGATCGTGCACCACTGACCATAGTACTGACAGCCAGTAGAATTGCTGGGTTTGGATAGTGTGTACTTGTCTCTACTTTGCTACCTTTGGCTATACTTCCTACAGTTACTCAAGCACAGCTCAATACTTTTTAAATCTCATCTCCCTTCCGTCCCTTCCCCTCCCTCCACCTCTCAGTTCCTTTTCTATATGCCAAAGATCCATCTCACTGTTTTCTGTTTCTATATTTTATTTTGTATTTTATTTATATATTAGATTCTTACATAAGAGAAACTATGAGATAGTTAAGCATGTCTGCCTGATACACTTCACTTAACATTGTAGTCATTGATTTCTTGAAGATAGCCATTCTTTCTGGAATAAGATGGAATTTCAGAGTTGTTTTAATTTGCGTTTCTCCAATAGCCAATAATGTTGAACCTTTTTTCATGTGTTTAATGGCCACTTATTCATCTCAGAAGTATCTCTTCATTTCAGATACCCATTTTTGCTTGGATCTTTAAAATGTGAGTCAAGTTTTTTCGTTTTTTGTATGTTTAGATATTAGTCCTTTGACTAATTAAAAAATTGAATTATTTGTCAACATTAGCAACAGCTGGCAAAATTTTTCTCATTTTGTAGGTTGTCTCTTGACTCTGTTGTTGATTCTTGACATTATTTCTTGATTTTGTCTTGAAAAATCTTTGCTTATGCCTGTGCCTTCAAGAGTTTTACCTAATTTGTCTTCCAACAGAATAAGTGTTTCTGTTTTAATATGTAGACATTTGATCCATTTTTATATTAGCACATGATGAGAGATACGGGTCTAGGTTCAATCTCTGACCAGCAGAAAGCCAGTTTTCCCAGCGCCATGTGTTAGAGTCATCTGGAGGAATCCAGCCAAAGCATTTGGCCACTCTGTCAAAGATAAGTAGCTGAATGTGCCTGGAGTTGTTTTTGCATCCGCTGCTGTGTTCCATTGGTCAACGAATCTGTTTTTTTGCCAATCTCATGCTGTTTTTATCACTGTCAGCTCAATTTTTTTTTTTTTTTTTGAGACAGGGTCTCACTTTTGTAGTTCAGGCTGGCCTTGAGCTCAGTCTTGAACTCACAGCAACCCTCTTGCTTCTACCTCCTGAGTGCTGGGATTACAGGCATGGGCCACCACCCCTGGCACTGTGGTATGTGGTTCTGATTGCTGGCGGGTGTGAGCCTGTACTCCCGGCTTTGTTGTATGTGGTTACCGGGGATCGAACCTGGGACCTTGTATTTGCAAGGCAGGTACCGGAACCACTGAGCTAAATCCCCAGCCCATGTCAGCTCAGTTTTTTTTTATATTAAAATATAATCATACAGTGCTTTGCTGCTGTAGACATTTGAACTTCTAATCCCGTCCTGAGCCCACATATCATCAAATGTGGACAAGGTCCTCTTCACACAGAGATGAAAAGCTTCAGTCGAGCTGTTGGTGACCTTGGGACACAGTTCTGTGTGGCGCTGGCTGTTGATCAACACTTCCTGACCATTAAAGCTCCCTGATTGGACACGGAGTCTTGCTTAGAGGTCTTCATCTTCCCCAACTCAACAATCCTTACAAGGTTGATATCATGTCCTGTTGGCTATAGTTGAGCAAATAACAGGGCAACAATGTCTCGTCTCTACCTTCTAGAAGTGGCTTTGTTTCCAGAGAACCGAGTAGGAAGAGGTGGAGCCCAGAGGAAAGGAGGCAGTTCTGGATCAACCATTCTAGCTCTGGGCACATTTTCCAGCCCAAACGAAAGCACCCTGAAGGTCAGAGTGCCCCAAGACTGTTGGGATATATTGCAGAGGGCAGGCCTGGTGCAGCTGCAGACATGTGCACTGTGTCAGTAAGATAAACCCCGCTCATGAGTGATTGCTGGGTACCATGACACTGATTCCATATGACTGTCCCCAAAGTGCCTAGAATATATTCCTTCTGTTGAGGGCAGATTCCTCCCCATTCCTTGGAAGAAATCAGGGTAGCAAATAATTCATAGACAGCAAAGCACAGTGCCTGGCACATAGTAGGTATTCAAAACACTTGATGAATTAATTCATTAACTCAACACCTACTGTCTTTACTAAGCTCTAGGATAAAGATTGAGAAAGATATTGCTATCAAGCCCTGGGTTTATCTTTCTAGCTGTCCTGTAAAGTTTTTGTCTGGATGTTCCCTAGGCTCTTCAAATTTAACCTAAAGTATACTAAAGTTATTCTTACAAAGACTTGCTTCACCTCTTACCGTGTTAGTTGAGAACCACTATCCACCCAGGCACCTAAGCTAGTGTTTGGAAAGCAGTTCCTCACCACTTTCCTTTCCTCTGCTTCCCTGTGTCACCATCTCTGGCTCTTTCTACTCCTCAGTATGCCTTTACTTCTTCCCTTCTCTACCACCACTCCCTAAAATCCACAGCAGCAGTTGTGGCAGCCACTGGAGTAGGAAGCTGGGGGCAGCAGGGCTGGCCTCAGTTTGGAAGGAGGCGACTGAGCAGTGTGGGCTTCTGGAAACTTATGATTTCAGGCTGTGCGGACACGAAGAGGTCAGAGCACTGCTGTGCAGAACCTGGTCATGCTCTGTCCGCATGTAGAGCTCAAGAAGGACAGAGCTCAACAGCTGCGTGCCCAGCATGCTGGGAGGACTTGAAAGCTGCTAGGTGATCGATAGGAAGGACGCAAGAGTCAGCTGTGTGCACTGAACTGTGTCCGTTTGAGTAGAGCTGCTCCTCAGTGATACTGGACAGTGCTCCTGGGTTGTGTCTGGCTTTGTGACACATCCAGCCCTGTTTTCTAAGTGTCTCAGCCACCAGACAAGTGTACACACAGGCTCCACGTTGCTCCCCGTTGCTCCTGGGGCTGTGGTTACTGCTTGCATGCTTGTGCAGCAGCCCCACCCCCTCTCCTGGCAGAATTCCACTCTCTCCTGCCTGTATCAGTTCCAGAGCTTCTTCCTTGCATCTGCTTAATTTTGTGCAAAGCACAGGTCTTTCTCCACAGGCTGTTATCTCTGGCCTTCCCTGGCACCCGCAGGGCCAATGAAACAACCGCTTTGCAACGGTCTAATGACACAGTTGATCTATTTTAAGCACCTGAAGCACACTTCACCAAGTGCCAGTCTCCCTGCCACAAGCTCCTCTCAGAATACAGGAGCAGGGGCTGCCTGAGACCTGCTCCTGCCTTTGAGACCTGGGGACATACTCCAGGGACCTGTTCTCTGCCTGTTTGAGGACAGTCTAAGCAACCAGAGCATCTGATATTTTCACAGTCAAAAAATTGCCTGTGATGTCAGGATTGTACGTTGCAGCCACTTCAAGTTACCATAGACCACCCCCTTTTCATAGACAGAGCCAGAGCCTGGGACTGTCACGTGTAGAGAGAAAGGACCCTGAGGCAATGTCTCTGTAACAAAATCCCAGCCCCCATCAGAAATTCCTTAGCCTCAGACTAGTTTTTTCTCCTCCCCTTCCCAATCAAGAGGCATTCTTTTCCAGCCGTAGCCTATCTGAATGCAAATGCTTCACATGTTTCTTTAATCCTAACACCAGTCCTATCAGGCCTTCTCTGAATTCTGTCTCTAAGGAAGACCACCCAATCACACGGGGTCTCATCATTCACAGAACTAGCCACAGTCAGTATCACTGTTCTCATTAGCTCATTGGCTTCATTTCTGCCTCAGCCCCTTCCAGTTCCAAGGTACAGGATGGCAGGGTGACTGACAGGCCTGCCTGTTTTGCTCTCTGTTGAGTCCTCTAAACACAACATGGTGTTTGACACAGAGAGACGCTGGCTTAGGGCAGCGCCTGTGAGACACAGTCTCATCTCTCCCCAATAGCCACTTAGCACACATGAAAAGCCTAGGAGGCAGACACGGATGTCACCTTCATTTTACAGAGGAAATTGAGGCTCAAAGAACATATCAGCTCCAAACATCAAAATCAACACACGTGAGTGTGTGGAGGGACAAATGCAACGAGGGACCTGGTGAAGTCCTCATTTTACATAAAAGGAAAATGAGGTTCACAGGTGAATTGTTGGGCAAGGTCCACAAGCCAGGAAGCAGTCCTGGCGTCTAAGCCCTGCCCATCTGGCTCTAGGGCTCAGGCTTTACTTTTTTTTGAGACAGGGTCTCGCTTTGTAGTTCAGGCTGGCCCTGAGCTCAGCCTCAAACTCACATCACAGCAATCCTCCTGCCTCTGTCTCCCAAGTGCTGGGATTACAGGCGTGAGCCACCACGCCCAGCACTGTGGTATCTGGTGCTGATTGCTACTGGGCATGAGTCTCTATGCCTAGTATTGTATGGTTACTGGGGATTGAACCTGGGCTTTACTTTCTTACCGTCTTCTCTACTTCTTTTGGTGAAGGCACAGGGGATCATGGGTTGGCTGTTCATACACTCAGAAATGAAACAAATCCCTGCTGCATATGGTGGCAACGGTCCAGGCAGCCTGGGATCCAAGATGTTCAAGACTATCACCTTGCATGCATGTGCAAGACCATGTGAAGGGGAACCCTGTTGAGCTGAGGGGAACTGCTGAACCCAGCCCCCTGGGAGGCTTAGACAGGAGAGTGACAAGCCTCACCTGCTCAGGCAACTGAGCAACTTAGCAAGACCATGCCTCAAAGTTAAAAAATATATATATATTAAAATCCACAGGGACAGGGTTGTAGCTCAGTGCAAAGGGCTTCAGTTCAATCTCCAGTACCTCAAAAACAGTAAAGGTGATATGCCAGATCCCTTTGGAAGGCCCGGGAAGGTACCATCCAACCAAGACCTTGAAAGGGCAAGCATATCTGTAGTAGTCTGAGGAGAGAGAGGGACAGAGGGCTTGTCATTCATTCCCTTACAGATGAATTGTGCACCTCCAGAGTCCTAGGCCCTTAGCTAGGAATTGGTCTACTGAGAAAAATAAAAAGACACGAGGCGTGTTGGGAATTGGGCAGAAGACCACCTTGTGGAGTATGAGTAGGAAATAAGGTGCAGGGACAGAGTCATGTCATTGAATTTTAGATGACAAGTGAAAGAGTATTTGTTACAATCAGTAGCCAGCGGGGAGTCATGTAGTGGCCTGACCAGAGCCGTGCATTATTTAGGGAGGTCTCCTGGCAACGAGCGTCACCTGATGCGTCACTGGGCCCAGAGGCAGCGAGAGGCCAGTGAGACGTGGTGGTGCTATGCAAGTCTGTGTGGGAGGCTTTCAGAGAGGATGCGTGGTGAGTGGGCAGTCGTTCTGCAGCCCTGAGGTGCATTGCTTCCCCACCTCTGCCTTTCTGCCCACGATGCACCTGCTATGTGTTTCTGATGTCTGGAACTGTGCGAGCTGATGCCTTGCACAAACTCAGCTGTGAAAACTCAATTGGCTACTGAGCCAATCGAGAAGCCAAGAGAGTGTATTTGCTAAGAGCTTGAGCCGCAGCCTGCCTGGGTTCACCTTCCATCCTGGCCACCTCCTAGCTGTTCAGCCTCCAGCGACTTGTTTTGCCTCCCCAGCCACGCTTCCTCTCAGCGTGAGAA
Source organism: Petromus typicus (assembly GCA_004026965.1). Lineage (NCBI taxonomy): Eukaryota > Metazoa > Chordata > Mammalia > Rodentia > Petromuridae > Petromus > Petromus typicus. Next base: position 24,174 of record PVIR01020123.1, read on the forward strand.
TCCAAAGTGAGCGCTCAAGGAGAGGATGGACGTGAGACGCTCAGCTCAGTGGAAACAGTCAGCGATGGGAAGCACAAAATAATGGTGGGTGGTAATAAAGTAATGAAATATATTTGAATGTGTTGGGAAAGCATTTTTAAATATACAAATGGAATGACCACCTGGTATTTTCATCATGCAGGCAGCTCTGGGTCATTACATTGCAGATGGGTAAAGGGGGTCCTCTGATATCCAAGACTTTACCAGTGGACATTAAAGAGGTACTTGATCATATGTTAAGCCCCATTCGGAACACTGTGCATGGACAATGCATTTTTATTCTAAGCAGGAGTCAACAGTGAACACTAACTGAGTAGGAAGCATTTCATATTAAACCAGGGCTTGGAAAACCTCCTATAAAGGGGCAGATCGATTCTTGTTACTATGAAAGCAAAAAATATGTAAAAAGATACATAAGGCTGCATGCCAGTCAAAATTTATTTACAAAAAAATAAAAGTGGAGAACATTTTTGCTTTGAGCCAGTTTGCTGGCTGCCATGCCAGACAGCTACCAAGTTCTCTGCGGCGTTGAGATTCCAGAACAAGGTTATGACAAATGCCTAATGCTTCCAATCTAGTTCACCTTTGTCATCACATGGGGATTTATTTGAAATACGATTGTTGGAAAGATAGACACAGAAAAAACCAGGCAGCTTCCAGTTCCTTTTGTGGCCTTCATACTCAGCAAAACCCATAATCACACTCTGGTATTTTATGACCCTTCTTGAGTGGCCGCTCAAACCACTCCATGGGAGCTGTTCCGGGTGCTGAGGGGAGGTACATCTTGGGGGCAGAAAATGCTACTCAGACCAGAGACCCTCATCGTCTTGGAAAGAACATACATGACGCTTTCCCATGTCAGTGTGTCAGTATCCAGAGCAAGATCCCTTACCTCTTCCCTTCGTTTTTAAATTTCATTTTATTTTACTGGTGACATTTATAGTATGTGATGTTTGTAGTTACCTTAGGAAGTAGATACATGTACTTAACACGTTAGTTAGTGTTAGTCCCCTTCCCTCCCTCCTGTCTCTGCTCTAGACAGAAAGTGCTGACATTTGCTGTGTTTACTTGGTTCATGTACATGACGAATCCTGCTTCTTCCCATACCCCTTCTTCAGCCCCTCCCCTGTCCTCCATCTCTTGCTTCCCCTCTCTTTTGCAAAAGATGCATCTTCCTGATTCCCCCATCTGTCTTTCCTTTTGCTCTGTGCTTTCTTCACACTCTAAACTTCTCATCCCAGAGCAATCATACAGCATTTAAGCTTATGAGTCTGATTTATTTCACTTACATTATATTTCCAGGTCACGTCCATTTTCCTACATATCGATAACCCAAATGTATCCTTCTTTACAGCTGTGTAATATTTCATGATGTGTAGCTGCCATGTTTTCTTTACCTATTTGTCTGTTGGTAGACATATATGCTCCTTCCAGACTTAACTACTGTGAAATGTGCTGCTATAAACATTGATACCCATGTATTACTGTAATGTGACTTCCTTAACTTTTTTGGAAAATACCTCAAAGGGGAGGAGTTAGGTCAAATGGAATTTCTGCTCTCAGTTTTTTTGAGGAATCTCCATACTGATTTCCAGTGTTTGTACTTTCCCACCCACGGTGCAGGATGATTCTGTTTCACCACAGCCTCGCTAACCTTTGTTGTTATGTAGTTTTCTGTGATGTCCATTCTTTCTTGCATAAGATGAAATCTTAGTGTTGTTTAAATGTCAGTATTGTTTAAATTTGCATTTCTCTAATGACCAATGACAATGACCATTTTTTCATGTAATCATTGACCATTTATATTACTTCTTCTGAAAAGTATCTATTCACTTCTGTTGCCTATTTCTGATTGGGTCTTTTATTTTGGGGGTATAAATCTTTTGAACTGTGTATACATTCTAGATATTAATCTCAACTGAGGTGCAGCTAGCCAAAGTGTTTTCCCATTCTGTAGGTTGTCTCTCTACTTTGTCATTTCTTTTGCTATGGAGAAACTTTTCAATTTGATCCAGTCCCATTTGTTCAGTCTTGTTGTTATTTCTTGTTTAACTGGAATTTTCTTCTTAAAGCTCTAGCCTATGTCTATGTCTACTTATTTTAGTTTCCAGAAAGTTATGTGTTTCTTTTTTAATATGCGGATATTTGATCCATTTTGATTTTGGTTTAGTACATGGTTAGAGAAATGGGTTAAGATTCAGTCTTCTGTGTGTGGATACTGGTTTTCCCAGAACCATTTGAAAACAGGTTATCTTGCCTCCAGCATATATTTTTGTCTCTTTTCTCAAAGATCAGGTGTCTGAGTGTGCCTGAGTTTGTTGCCGCATCCTCTACAATGCTACATTTGTCCACACATCTATTTCTGTGCCAATACCATGCTGTTTTTATCACTGTAGCTTTGTAGTATAACTTGAAGCTCAGGATTGTGATGCCTCTTACTTTGCTTTTGTTGGCCCGTGTTGACATTTTCTATTTGAAGCCCACATTCCTTTGTTATTAAATGTAACTAGAGTGTTTGGCCCTCATGTTCAACCATCCCTCCTTCTGATTCTCCAAGACTTATCCTCATCTCCTTGTAGTACTAATGGGCTGTCAATGTAGTGTGTCTTCCAGGAGACGGCACCTGAACTACACGAGCCAGTCAGAGCGTCCCTGGCACAAGGCGTTGTTCTTCAGTGAACATTCAAAACAGACCAAGCAGAACATTGCCTGGAATTGGTTGGGGAGACTTTGGGAAGAATTCTTCACCCCATAATGTTCCAGAGCTAGGAGATGACATTCTGGGAATACCAGTGGCCCTTGTATCTGACACATAGGAAGAAACTATCTGAAAAATGGACACAGTCATACCTCTAATTCCTTAGGAAAGGACCATAATCCAGCCCTCCCAGACACCACACTCTAGACCTTCCAGTTGTAAAAGCCAACACATTCCATTTTGGATTTAGTTGAGGTTCTGTAAACTACCACTGAAAAAGATCCCCACAAAGGCACTTTTAAAAAAGACTTTCCACTTGGAAATTACTTCTCCCATTTATCAAAATTCTAGTGATCTTTAAGTAAATACTCTTAAATCTAGCAATCTCTCATTCACCATGACATGGTTTTATACCCCATTCTGAAGTCTTTGTTCAGTTTAAAACACCATCATAGTCACAAGTCATTTGCTGTAAATCAACATAATCATCATATGCATTTCTTCACACCTTTCTTAGGTTATCAGGCTCCCTGTGTATAAGAAATCATGTGTCAGCCCAGGGAAGCATATTTGTTTCCCAACCGTGAACCACAGACCACTGAGAAGCAAAGAAATTATTTCAGGAGCTTACAAATTTTTGTATACACCTAAATTTAAAGGCATAATAACTGTCAAATGCGTGTGTTTGGGAAAATTCAACATGGCAAACGGTATCTATTACTAATATGTAATACTAAACTATAGAGGATCTCACAAAAATGTCTGAAACTAAAAAGGAGTAATTAAATAATCTGAATGTGGTGGCACAGATGTGTGTGTATAGCTATAGAATATTTTGAATTGTTATGCGAGTTATGCCACAATACGAAGTAAAATAAAATTAAAATAAAAATAAGTTGACAAGTCTACCCATTGCTGATTCAATTACAAGACCCTTATGGGCCGGGGATTTAGCTCAGTGGTTCTGGCATCTGCCTGGCAAGCTCATGGTGTCCTGAGTTTGATCCCCGGTACCACATATCAGTGCTGGGCATGGTGGCTCATGCCTGTAATCTTAGCACTCAGGAGGCAGAGGCAGGAGGATTGCTGTAAGTTTGAGGTTGAGTTCAAGGCAGCCTGGCTACAAAGAGAGACCCTGTCTTAAAAAACTAAAAACAATTTCAAGACCCTTGTTACATCAGTATATAAAAATCAATTCAGGATAGATCATGGGCCTACATAAAGTAAAACCTAAAATTACACAACTCCTACAATAAAATGCAAGAGAATAGCTTATGACCTTGGTGTAAGTAGTGACTTCCTAGAATTCTAAAATCAGTAAAAACTGCTAAGAATCCTGACACATCGCAAAAGAACATAGAAATAGTCGACAAGCACATAGAAACGAGCTCAACATCATCAGTTACCGGCGAAATGCAAATTTAAACCACCTGTTTACACTCATCCACGTGAAAAGTCTTTCGTATATTTCTGGTGAGAATGTAAAATGATAGCAAAAGAGTTCAATATTTTCATAAAATTCAGTACACATCTATCTATGATCTAGTAGCACCTTTCTTAGCTATTTACTTGTGAGACATGAAAACATATCTGCAGAAAGATTTATGCAAGAATGTTCCTGGCATCTTAATTCAAAATAGCCCAGAGCTAGAAACACCCCAAATGTTCATCTACAAATGGATAAGCAGAGAGTGTTAGACTTCCACATTGGATTATTACTTAGCAATAATAGCAACAGACTAAACTATTGATATGTACCACCACCTGAACAAATTGTGGAAACGTACTGTGTAAAGAAAAGATGAAAATAAAGAATGCATACTGTATATGAAGGTCAAAAACAGATGGAACTAATCCACATGGACAGAAATATGACAGAGTTTCCTTTGACTGGAAGGAGTGATGGGTTACAAGAGTGTACTGACTACTGGAGTGATGGAAATAGCCCTATGTTGTTCGAAATGTTTGTGCATTTGTCAGAACTCTTCTACTTAACATCCAAATATTTCATTATTGTGAATTGCCATGCGCGCGTGTGTGTGTGTGTGTGTGTGTGTGTGCGTGTTTCTTCTCTAGAGTACAGATAGAAACAGAACCTATCTTAAGTCTCAGCCCCCTGTTAACAGTGGGACCCCTGAGGCCAGTGCTCTCTCAGCTCTCGAGTGCATCTTGTCTGTCTGGCTAACCTGTTTCAGCTGTAGCACTTGCAAGGGGTTGTGCAAATCCTGTAAGCATTGTACATTTGAAGAGCCTCCTTTCCAACTTACTTCTTGCCGGTCTCTGCGCCCCAGTGTTCCGACCTCTGGGCTCCTTGAACTCCCCGTGTGCTCTCAAGCCTCAGGCCTCTTGCACCTGCTGGTCCTCCACTAGGCTTGCTCTGGCCACTCTTCTTCTGTGTCCAGCTGCCCTTTTCCTTGCAGCCTCAGTTGAAATGTTTTGTCTTCACATTACCCCTCTCTTACTCATTTCCTTCGTTCTACTTTGCCCATTTGGTGCATATTTATTTGGTTATTTTTTATTGTTGATCTTCCCCATAGAATTATAAACTCCCAAAGGACAGGAAACGCGATGCTTTCATGGCTGCCATAGCCCAGGCCTTAGCACACAGAAATTACCCAGTAAATGTGAAATCTGGTTATGCTGAACCCAGATGTTCTGCTTCAAGCCAGTTCTTCCCTAGATCTCAGTGGGTGGCAGTAAAGGGCCACCAGGATAAAGCTTGTGTGGGAAAAGCTGTTTTGTGTCAACGGACTCAGAAAAGCCTCAGGACATCATGGCCTTGGAGGGGAACCAGGACGCTTTCTGTGTATGGCTCTGCTGAACAGGCCCTCTGTCAGCCTGTGACAGGGTCTCTGCACATGTCTCTAGGTTGAGACCAATCTAGACACAAACCAGGCCAACGACATAGCACACAGGAGTCATCCTTCCCCTCCCAGGCCCACCTCATCCCTGCCCAGCACTTGGCCTGGGAGCAAGTGGAATGAATGTCTGTCAGGATTCATCGTTTTGAGCCCCTGTCAATCGTTTGACCAATCGTAGGGCCTCTCAGCCTTGATCCCCTCTCCACCTATTTCTCTGTTCATCAGTCCACCTTCTTTCTTGGCTTTCCTGGGTTTGAACAATTGCTGCCCTCACTGAGCTTCCTTCTCCCTTCACCTTTTGTCTCGTGGCTGCCTTTGAGCCCGGGCGACCAGGCGCGTCCCACTGTGAAGCCCCACGGGAGCTCTCCCACACCATCTGCTTTGCAGCTAGAATGTGTGTACTGACCCAGATTGTGTGTGATGACGTCAGTGCTGTGGGGAAATGCTCTGTGGCTGGTAGCAAAGTCCACTCAAGGGTACAGACTTACAGAATACGGTGGGGAAAATCCAAGTTGCTTTGAACTAGATGAGAAATCCGCCTGCTTCCTCTGTCACCGAAATTCTGCTTTCTCTCTTCTGGGCTGTCCCCCTTGAAATTGCTATTCTTTTCAATTGTCTATAAGCCCTTTCTGTGCGTGGAATTTGGGATTTTTCTGCGTTTTACCTGAGATTGTGTCTCATGCTGATGAGTTTGGGACTCTTGCCCACATGTTAATTATTGAACCATGTATCCTGGAGTCAAGTGGGGACAGGATGCTCTTTGACTAGGGGAGAGGGAAGGCTGGTTTTATCATTGTTATTGCTGTTGCTGGTGGTGGTTTTCGTGTTTTTGTTTGTTTTGTCATTTATCTAGATTAGACAGGCTGAGCACGTGAAAACACACTTGTGCTTCCTTAAGACTTGTCCTCAAGACTTGTCAAAACACCACATTCAGTGAGTTTTCAGAATCTAATGTTAATGAACCTCTTGGGGTTTCCTTAACTTGTGCTGACAATAATCATTTTCTGTTGCTAACAGCATCAGGAAAATTCTCTGGTAGTTTAGGAAGCAGCGCAGTAGACGGTTCTACTTACATGCTCCAAGGTATTGCACAGGTGCAGAGAGAAAAGCCGACTGAGCCAAGCCCCTGTTGGCACCTGGCACAGTTCTTCAGTTCTCTGCACTTGGCCTGCTTGCCGCCAAAGCAGGTGGAGCGATCCTTGCCTCACCTCCATCATATGGTTGGTGACAATCAAATGAGGCGATGATAAGAGTCTTCGAGAGGATTCAGTTTTGCTGGTTGTTAACCAGATGCCTTCTTCCCTGGGCTCTTTGCTAAGAGAAAAAGAAGTCAGCAAAGATTTGAATTGCTTTTTTATTACTTTTAGTTGCTGGCTGTGTTTCTTTTAACCATTAAAATTTAATACAATGCTACACAGAAACAG